>JAPWLS010000856.1:0-105458 GCA_028551675.1 Tineola bisselliella | reverse complement strand
TTTTCATTTAAATCAAAAAAAGCTGGGGACCACATAGTCAGCTGAGGTAAGTTACTTGTGTACTATATATTGAATACATAAAATTGTCCATTATTGCAAATTATATTCTTATTATTATTCGGAGTCATTTTTCGCAAATTCATGAGAACTACTCATATTTATTTAATTATAATAGTTAATATTTCTTTTATTTTAAGACTAAATTTTTCAGCTCTAAGTCACAAATTATTTTCTCATAAACCACAAAGTTGGTATTTTGGATTTAAATAGAACTAAAAATCGTTGTAATAGGTAACTAAACAATGACTAAAACTAAATACAGTCGAACCTGGATAAGCGAAAGTTTTCTCACTAATCCAGTTCTCGCTTATCCAGGTTCGACTGTATTTATTTTTGAATAATAGACTTAGTTCTTCGTAGGTATCAATTTCACAAAAAAAAATCTCAACTTACCATAACAGTTTTACTATTGCCTCCCAAATTATCTTTCAGCAACCATGTCAACACTGAATCTCGGTACGGTACGAACTTATCTTTATTTGTCTTCCCCGACGATTGGTCAGCTAATTTCGATATTACTAAGCCTAATGTTGTTAGTGATCTGAAATTAAATAATCACTTTATTAAATAAACATGTTTAGAGAAGGAATAAAAAGTACTCTCGAAAGTTATTGAAAATCAATAAAATCCAATTACTTCTCCCAATTGTTCTAATTAAATTATATAGTCTTATATAATCACTAACCAAATTGATAAATAATACTCGTAATACATATACATTTTTGTTTAGTTATATAATTTTGACATTGATTGGTTATTATTTTATTTAGACTTTGACATTTTATTATTATTATTGTGTATGTTTTGTAATTGACTCCTCCTTGCATGGTGTTTTGGAAGTTGACTGTACGGCCGTATAAGTGATTATGCGAAAACAAATTCAATACTATAGCTATGCGAACAAACGTGTAACATTCAGTCGCGAAACAAATCCATTTTCATAGTATAGCCAGCAATCAAATACAAACTTATTGATATTAGATCCTTCTTTAAGCCGATCGCCGACCGCTCCAGTCTTGACAGCACGTTCAGAGCCAGCCAAATCGACAAGGGACAGTCTGGAGACCTTTTCACCAGAAACGCCGGTCGCGGCATCGCATAATGTCTGCGTCAACACTACGCTAAACACGGCATGAGATCGCGAGGACTCGCTGTTCATGTTCGTAGCCGCGACTGTTCGAGATTTGTTGCCTTCCGTCATTAGGTTGTCGATGTCCTGCAAAGAAGACAATATTTATTTATATATTTAGCGAAAGACGAAGAAGGGAAAACGTATACTCCAAAAGTACCAAATAACTAGAAGTAAAACCAAGTTTCCGCTGAAATTGTACTGTCTGAAACTTCAAACGAATCATCATCTGTTTTAGTCGCTCATATTTTTAATGAATAACTTTTGTTTTATGTCTTGTAATAACGTTAAAATCATAGATACATTAAATGTATATATACAAAAGCGATCGATATCTAAATATAGCCAACAAGTTAAGAAGTCGACTAGTAAACCCAATAAACTAATTAACACAAAACAAATAACACAAAATAACTGACAGACACAACAAGGGTATACTTATTGTGAATAATGTTACGTGTTTAGTTCTATCTATTACCGACAGATTCGCAATGATTCACTCTATATAAAAAAATGCATTTAAAAAATAGTTGTGTTTTAAAACTTAAAAACATGAATTATAATTAACGGGAAAAGAAACCAGTTGACAATTACGAAGTAGTTTTCAATATTAAAATCAACACTAAGAGGAAAAGAAAATGCAAAAACTTATTATTAAAAATATATGGAGATCAATTCGCTGTCAAAGCACAACTTACTCATTGTAACAAACTTTCAGGCAATCAGACCTGAAGTATCACTTATAGAACTTCATAAAACAATACAAATTTAATAAACGTATAATTAAGCCAGATCAAAGCCAGAGATTAGACCGAAAACAAATGTTTAAATAGAAATTTGGAGAGGGTCGATTCGGTATTACTGACGCAATTTAATTTGGTAAAAACTTTTGAACCCAAGTTTAATCCCAAAGCATTAAGAAATTGTATTTTGAATACAGCCGATAGAGAGCGTTTAATAGCTAAATTTAATCTGGAGTACTTGAAGATAAACGAGATTAAATACCGATCTTGAGAGCTGACATGGCTTGCGACAATTAATGAAAAGGAATTTGTCGTATCATTCGAGTGGAAACTTCACAAAATGGGTTTGTCATAACGAGCCAAGTTCGCCTTCCGATTTATTGCTATCAGGGACAAGAGTTAAAACAATGCTTTACACTAAAAGCTTTGTAATCAAACGAGCATTAACCTCTATCTGTAATTTGAGCTGAAACATAAAGGTGGTAGGTAATATGGAAAACTCTTATTCACAAACTTTATATTATTCTAATAACATACATAACATATTCTCAAACTTTCAGGTTAACAAATAAGAAATCTGGAGAGTACCCTGTTGTAGTGAGGACATTACAGCATTTACTCATGGACCATATTTATAAAAAGGAAAAAAAAATTTTAAAAAAACATTAGCAGTCCTTTAAAGCATGTAAAGAAAAGAAAAGAAGCTGTCAGCAGCTGAAACATAATCATCAAGTGCCAATACCTCCGAAAAGTACGACCTATTTTATTAGTGTGACAGGTTCAAGGGCGATGCTGACGTCTCGGAAACCCTCTAAGGACCAACGTAGAGGGATTACATAAACCGCCCACCCGACCCTTGGCGATTTAGAAGCTCACCGGCCGGATTGTTATGTTCAAACGTTTTGTTTTAGCAATCGTTGGGATTATCCATTATTTGTGCTATATACGACAAACATTTACTTAACAACAATAGAAAGATTATTTTGTTTAATCATATTATACAATCATATACGCAAGAAGGACGCAAAATCAAAAATCATTATTTCCCACATAGACCCTTTTTTCTCTTTCACATAGAATCAACGAAGATTTCGAAAAACCATATGCCGAAAAGAAATTACAAAAAACTCGCCAATCATAGCCTGTACAATATAACGTTAGTATGTACAATTCTTGCTTAACCATCAATTAATTAACAATTTAATAAATAACTAATAGTCGATTAATCTCTTCCTTTATTTTGTTAAAATTTCTGCATAATATATTCCAACATCACTATCACGGGGAAATATAACAATAGAAAACTTGATTAAATACAGTTAAGATGAATCACCTTCACCGCGGTCATATGTAGTGATACGTCATTCATATCCGATTGTGTTGTAAAATGAAGGGCTAGTCAAGAAGAACATTATGTAATAATTATTTTTATCCTATGATTTTATACATTTACGTTTATTTACAAAAAAAAAAGATAAGTTAAATACATTATAGTCATCTAGACCTAATATTTAAAAATATCACCTAAAATGAGGATTTTGTTGAAAAATAAATGACATTGCAAAATTTAACCTCAAAACGAGATAAACATACAAAAAAAACTGATTGAATGTTAACAACAGCGTTTGTACGGGCGAGCGTAGCGTACACGAGGCCATTACCACGCTCGCTACGATCTCGATAGGTGTATTAAGTGATACTATACCGCCGCGATAACACCTCTAAAAAGGACTCCCCTCTCGTCACGTACTGGCTTAACTATTTATAGAAATAACACGATATAGGTTATGACAACTTATATTACTGTATTAAATGTACCTAGAGCAGCCATTCTCAAAGTGTGTTCCGCGGAACCCTAGGGCTAAAATACTGCAAAAAATACCTACCAAAGGGAGATTATAAGGTTACATCTAAATATTACGTAATATTACATTGCAATATGATTATTCATGAATACATATAAATCAGTTTTTTATAATTATATTAAGGCTTTTTCCTTTCGCTAAAAAAGTTTGAGAACCGCTGACCTAGACACAAAAACCTACTAGTAATATACCTTTGACCATACACGAGAAGAGTAATAATAATAATTATAAATAATGCTGATACAAATTAACTCATAGGAAACAGAATTAGAGCAATTGGCGATCTTATCACTAAAAGCAAATTCTTCCAGATAATTGTAATATCCAGATATTGTCATAAAAGAAGCAGTAATAGTATTGGGCAATGCAATTTAGATAAATAAAATACATAAATATAAGTAAACTAAATACTTAATGAACATACACATATATAATTTTAATATATACAAATATTATTCAAGAGGAGAGAGGTATAGTGATTTAAGTTTAAGATAGGAAGAGATGGTGCAGATTTAATAGATAAAGATAAATCATTCCAGAGTCATACGACGAGTATATAATAAAAAAAAATCTAGAACGGTAGGTAGACATTTGAGGGTAGTAACAATTATCGAAACTCAAGTATTGTACTCTAGCTTAACATCAGACGGAGTGTGATCATATGTCAATCTATTATAATAAAATCCAGGCGAAAGTACTACGCAGATTGAGACGTTACTGGCACACTATAGTCTCTGCCTACCTCAATAGGTTAAAAAGTATGAAAAAAATTTCGTCATATAGGTCCATAATCCGATCACCGTGACAGAACTATAAACCTTGGAGCAAATTATACATAGCATTCTTATTATAAATTATATAACACGTATTATTATATTATTGTAATGTAACATGAATTCAAATTACTTATTACCTGAATTATACAAATAATCATTATCATTACAGCGACATTTGTGTTAGAATTACATGCGCTTTATGTAAGAGTGAATGTATGAACTAATTTTTGATGTTTCTATTATTTAATACAATTATACACACGTAAGATAACCACCTACATATTTACTGTAATTAATTTTATCGCAAAATGTTACCCACCTACATATATTTCTAAATAAAGAAAAAATTGGGAGTAACTTATAAATTTTTTTTTCCTACACATTTGCGGCTACAAAACAATATTTCGGTCAGAAGCTACTTTAATACTTTAGAAAACAAACTGACACTTTTTTTTTTATTAATAATGTAAATTATATATGTAATCATTTATGGAGTTTGCTCACGCCCAACACGAAGGACTTATACGACTACCCTCCACATCACTTAAATATATAATAAATAGTAGCTTTTTTATTGTCATAATAATTAGTTTTACAACGGTATAAGTTCAGCATGATTTTATTATTTCAGCATGTAAATGTTTAGTCATGCCATAGCATTTTATATTTACTGTTTTTACTTATAATTCTTACATATGAAATAATGTGCACTAAGAAATTATCCCAAGCATTTGCAAATATAATTTTATTGTTTAAAATGTTTAATTTTCATTCTATTTAGAATGGGGAGATCTATCATAAATTTTATTTTAAGTCCAAGCTTGTGTAGAAAACTGACATTTTTTAAACAATAACAAAGCCCTAGGCACAAAAAGGTATCCGTATTGAAAATTCCATCAAAATTCCGTCAATAACGGCTTACTTTCAAATGACACGAAACTGACGTGCCCGCTAATAATTCATGGAGATAGGTAGGCAATGACCGGCAGGCTGGGAGGTAGAATTGGGCCGTTCGATTCTAATTTGCATTATTGATGAGGGAGAGCTTCATTATCCCTTTGTATGAAAAGGGGAACAATTATTGATTTTCTACTTCAATTAAAACAGTTGCCTTTGGGAAGTTTATTGAAGCATGCACTTTCATTTACTAATAAAAAACTATTAATTTGTTCGATCCTCGGTTTTCAAATTAGTAATAATATATATGTATAAAAGGGAAAGGTCACTCATCACAAAATCTCGGGAACCGATCGATGTCCTAAGATGAAATTTGACAGGGAGATAGTTCAACTAGACAGTATAGATGTCCGCTAAGAACGGATTTTGCGAAAGGACCAAATTAAGGAGGTCTGAGGGCTCTTGCAGGGTTGTATGAAAGTCCTTCATTTCAGAGGTAGTTATTAGAAGTCCGCTAAAAACGGATTTTACAACAGGCATTTTCTGTTGACTGAAATATGAAACATCATTAAACTTCACAGTATTTTTATCTTCATTACTTCACAAACGAAGTCGCTGGCAACAGCTAGTACTATATATTTGTAGTAACAAAGATACAATCTTAAGAGAATATTTTAAAATTATTTTCATTCATGATGGTGTTTAGTTTAGTACGCTGGACTATTACGAGAAGGTAAACATAAAATAATTAATCCGGCTTATTATCGCGTTTATTCTGATTAATTTGATCTGATGTCTCAAAAGCTTTTCAGTCTAGTCGGTGGCAGTCGCCTCTACAAGCCGAAAATACTTATTTAAGAAGATTTTAGGTTTTAACATTTATTCTGTCACTGTCATTTTCAATCCATTTTAGTCTACATTATTACTTCATATCAGTTTCTCCAAAACTATGATTCCACATATGGTATGACTCTAAGGCTGATTGACGAGTATCTTGTGGTCTTCTCGTCACACGCCTTTCCGAAGCCGTTGTAGAGAGTCTAACGAGCTTGCACACCTTTAGTGCCAATGCTAATAAACTATTTTCATTTTATTTCATTTCATTATGACATTGTATGTATATATGAATTAAAAATATATAAATATCACTTAAATTTACTTATTTGCCAGCATTTGTGTTTTCATGAACTATTTTATTATCTTGTTTGTCTATAATAAATATATAATATAATAAATATACATATATAAACATTTAAAACTACTATATGTCATAACATCACAAATACGTCATCAACGAAAAGACTGGAAAAATCATAAAACGTGCCATACCGTAAGCGTAGGCTAGTAAACGTCAAACAAATTAAATAGCAGTAAATAAAGACTCGGCACTAAGCCCCCGGACCATAACCAATACGTATTGACAGGAGTAATGGGACTACGCTAAGCCCAAACCGACCTTTATCGATGTTAGGGTTATCAAAAAGCAAATATCATATTTTTAAAAATAGATTTCGCTCCTTTATTTACGATTCAACGAAATCTATTCTATTGGAAACGTAGAAAGGGTTCTTAATTTAAAAATTAATACATTTTTTTTTGTTGAT
The DNA here is from genome assembly GCA_028551675.1 of Tineola bisselliella. NCBI lineage: Eukaryota > Metazoa > Arthropoda > Insecta > Lepidoptera > Tineidae > Tineola > Tineola bisselliella. Next base: position 98,384 of record JAPWLS010000856.1, on the reverse strand, counting down.
AGCCTAGCATATGACCACACTCCGCCTGATGTTAAGCTAGAGTGCGGTCCATGAGCATAGGCAACTGTTACCATAGACAGATGGCCTCGTGCAACAGTCGACTCCACTATGCCGGCTTGAGGAGACGAATGTGCTCTGTCCAAATTAACAGGGCACACTCCTCTCGTTATCCCGGTTACTTCCAAGCTGATCCCGAAACGCGACTAGGTCACTTCACGGGTGTTCCGCTTGAATATATCAGAATAAGGCAGATGTCGCATTTATTTCAGCCTCACCGCGACTACGACAGCCTTAAAACTTTCATTACGTCAAATTAAAATAATCAAACAAACCGCAAATAGACAAAATCTAAAAATAATATTAAACAATAATATTTTAAAAAAAAACAGATCAATTAATTAAACAAAAATTGTAATAATTCAACCCTAAAAATATTTGTGAAGCAAGAACGTAGTTGAAAAGTACGTAATGAAGTTCCAGACGAGGCAATCTCCGCGAAAGGAACGAATTATGTTATTTGTTTTTGAAAAGAAAAAAGGTAACTCGAGAACGTCGAGGAAAAATATAAGCTCACTTTTCCTGCTGAGCTTATTTAGGTCTTAGGAAATCGATTGAAATGAGCTTAAGAAATTCCTTTATAAATCACATAGCAGCATTAAATACTTTTAAAAATAAATGAATTAAACAATATTTTCAGAGAAATGAAAAATAAGGTACTACGTACGACATTTAATCAATCGTAAAATTATAGAAAATATGTATTTAAGTACCTATATATTATTATTTATTATTTTATGTAATGAATTTATTTAATTATTATTTTGTTCACATTGCACCAAATATCACCGCTCACACCGGCAAAGGTTACCTGGTAGATAATGCTGACGGCATCAAGCTCGCCTATGTGAATTTTTTGTTTTGCAATAAAGAATTTATTTATTTATTAATAACAACAAAATAACGATAATAAGTCGCATAAACTCATATACATATATATGACAATATAATGATTAAGCAGGCGAAACTTCGAGCGAATAAACGATGATGGACACAGGCGAGATTTACAATTTGTAGGCGTAATGGACGAACACAGAAATGCAATTATATCCCTATAATAATACCGTAATAACAGTATAAATTATCTCTTATATTTATTAATAATATATATTTTTAGTAATTAATAGACATGCTTTTGTTGTCTAATAGTATTCTAATAGTCTTTATGTTACAAACATGTTTTAACCTAGAAAAAATCACTTTAATTATATCATATATTTGTTAGGAGAGATTGTAATAATAAAGAAGATAAATTTACTCATTTAAAAAAAAGCGCCACAAACATTCGGAATTTCGGAACAGGTTTTGTTAAAAGTTATATTTTAAATTAATTTTCTGTCAAAAACGTAATCGCTCCGAAAAAGTCAGTCCTGTTGCGCTGAAGTTTTACTCAACCCGAATGAACATAAATATTATGACTGACATTTCATATTAAATTTTTTTTTTCATATTTTTATAACAACGAGAAAAATTATCTTAAATACCTGATACGATGTAACAGCAAGTTGTGATAATCCATCAACGTACGGCCCCAGGACAGCGTGCTCACGTACACGAAGTGATCTCCTCGACGTCTCGGGATCAAGCAGATCGTGCACTCTTTCGTTGTAGATCTCCATGTAGGATACTTCGACCTGCACAATAAGAATCAATTTAGAGTTAACAACAGACCACCATTGACTACATTCTCTGATTCTAATTGAATATTTTAATCTATTTGTTTTGCTCCCTCCCAAAGATTCGATCTCTTAAAGAAGCCGTAACAAAGAACTCTCGGATAAGTTCTAAAAATATAAACTTGACCCAGGTCAAGATCACAGCTGTACAATTGTTACCCCGAAGGACAAATCACATATAAAGAACGCAACTACAATTATTTTTAGCCTTCGACATTATTTATGCGAGCAAGAAATGTAAGCAAAAATACCACGCGGTATTTATAAAGTTGTATCTAAATCAAATATGAGCGAAACTATTTTAAACTTTGAAATACCAACAATCAAGTCGCAAGTCGCGCACGTGTAAATATTAATTTTATAATGTATAGTTCAATTTTAAGATAAAAAAAAACGAAATAAAAGAGAATTGTTTATAGTTTTGGATTTTGTCTTTGGAGGTTTTGATTACAAAATAGTAACAATACAAAAACTTCAATGATAATGTTTAACTAAAATTTTCCAAATCTAGCTTCAAGTAATATTTCGCATCGCTAATTTAATGAATTACAAAGCAGAAAAAATACAGAATAATAAAGAAATTAATATTATAATTTCCGAGAAGATTAATGAACACTTTATCTTCGTAATACGGTTCAATGATTCGTCATAATAGAACAATATTGTAACGTGGCGTTGGCAAAAACAAAAACAATAAAAAAGAATTCTTGTTAAAAATAAAGGAGATTAAGTAATCCAATTTACACCAGTCACTATTCACTTATTAATAGACTAGGTCTTGTTATTTATTAAGATCAATGATACTGCGAAACTATAAATTGCTTTAATAGTTCTTTTCTGACCCAATTGTATTTAAAGTTGGAGGAAGGTTCTATACACACTATTTTGATAGTTTAAGAAATAAACTGTCAACTTTTTTGTTTTCTCTCACTCGCGTAATAATAGTCCGCTCTATTTTTGCTGTTTTATTTCTATTTTGGTTAATTTATTACGTTATTCTATTGTACAGGTTACACTACAGCTTATCACATCATAAAAAAGTACCCAATTTGTTGCAATTTGATACGAATTTTTCTCAATCTTTCTACAAAATTATTTTTTAATATTTGTTTATTCATAAATTTTCTCAGTATCTTGTTCGATAAGTAAACATTGTATGTATAAACCTTTTGCACTCATATGCCGCCGTATAGGTAAGTGTATATAATACGAAATTTAAAAAAAAATCTGAGTAGATAGATAAGTAGATAAAACAATAGCCCGAGTAAGTGTAACCACAAAAGAACATATAACAACATATAACAAAGAGAGCCATCTCCTTACTCTGGTATTATTTTTTCTGTATTATTAAGTAATAAATAAGTACATACCTTATATGTGAGTGCTGGCGGTGACTGCTGGACAGCTATCCTTTCAAAAAGCGTATCACACAGTCGCGGTATGATACCACCTCCATCTTCGCCAGGAGATCCCATCATTGTATATGACTTCCCAGATCCTGTTAATAATTAAAAATCATGCATTACAAAAATCTGTCAGAGATAGTCTGACTATGTTTTTAAACAATCAGCAGCATTATTTTCCAATCTAAGAGGTGTTACCAAGTATCTAGTATATAACAAAACATTTATTTACATTTAGAAATAAGTGTGATGCCATTATCAGTAAGGAAACACGTTCTGCTCAAGGTTAAAAATATTGATTCAATATTTCTCATTTCATTTAAAAAAACACACGTAAGGTTGCACGAGACAAAGAACGAAACACTAAAAATACGATCACCTCCAACCAACGTAAATGTAAAAATTTCAACAGCCTTGGAACAACAAATAATGCCCGTAAATAATAGTATTACGATTACATAACAAAGTTACTAAAAATACAATTCGTCTATATTACCAGGAATTTCCTTTAATATCGATGTTAAAGACCTCTTCAAGCTTTCAATCATTCAACAGTATAATAATAACTTATTCGGGTTGCAAAATGAAAATAGACGATACGAAGCCTACGTACAAACCGATTTACATAACCTATTCCCGTTGAACCACTTCTCGAATAAATCACATCACGGATCGTGTGAATTTCATTTACCTAACAAAAATCCAATAACAATTTCTGTACGTAACGAAAACAATGAAAAAAATCATACATTTAAATGGGAATACTAACGGCGTAACTTCTCTAAGAAGCCGTAGGGGACGACAAAGCCCAACTTCCCTAATAAGCACTCGTCGAGATATTTCGAGACATAATTTACATTATAGCTGAAAGATAAAAATTAATTGTCAGTTTATTACTAAATGTTGAAGATAAAGAGCTAGTGCTTGAGTACTACGCGTTTATCACAGTATCCAAAACAAACAAGGCGATGAACTGGAACGATAAATTATACCTATATTTCTATACTATTTATATAAAACAAAACGACGCAGCGGAGAATTTTCTAAATCACCTCCCATAAATTAATGCTAAATATTTCGTCATTTGTTACGTCTGTTGTGTACAGCAGTAGTTTTCGAATTTCAGGTAGCGGAGCGTGTGACAGACGAACGAGTCGTGCGTAAATCACTCTGCCGGTCTCATTGTAAATCACAAGACACGACATTGTACGACTACAACGCTAACAGATAAGGAAAGTAAACGAAAAAACATGAACAAGACGAAACTAAGTTTAAAACAGAAACCAAACTAATGTATCTTAGAAATCATAAAGAAAGAGTCCAAAATAGACGTGACAAGAAGAAAAAAGAAGTAAAAACAACTGAAAACAAATAAGACTATTCAGAATATCTTATCAAAACTAAACTTACTTGTCATGATAAAGTGCGACAGAAATATTAGCGAAACAAAAAAAAAACAAAAGAAAGTAGTAAATAGGTACTCTTAAACATTGGAAGGAAACGAAAAACAAACATTTTCTGTATACAAATTATATTGATATTCTCCACATTGAATATATTTCTAGAATACAGAAGCGATGAGAAATTTATAGGCAAATTATGCGGAGACCTAGAGACAAGAACCACCTGCCTACCTTCATAAAACACGCAGCACATGCGTGGAATAAGGCATCAATGATAAATAGGATATGGAAGAAAAACATCCCACAAACACAATATGGGCACAAAATTTATTTCCGTGTTGGTTTTGCTTCTATAAACTATAACAACAGCTGCATCTTAGAACCATTTTAATAACTAATTTGATTTTACTGTACGCAAATAACCGTTCTTTAAAAACTATAAATATTGATACATAAACATAAAAAATATATGACTGTATAATAGATTGTTATCAAGTTTAATTAAAGGTAAAATTATATATAATACGCACAATGGTGCCGTAAAGGGGATTGTCACGGGCCTTGCCTCTATTCGCATATTGACGAATTATAACAGACACACCCTCACACAACTTGTATAGCAATTAAAAAGAAGAAATTAAAACACCATCGCAGAAATAAAACGTATTTGTATACTGGCGATTTTTACCTTACCCGCCCCTTTTATTCCTTTCTCTGAAATTTGGCAAACGGCCAAGAAATCCATCAAAGTATCGCTCGTCAATGTCTCTATTCTGACGTGATCAAACATCGCTTATTGATACCTCCCGATACAGTCATATAGATAGCTTTATTATTATTGAGCTGAACAAGTACGTTTAACTAATACAAAACATAATATTACAACTAATATAAACTAAATATTTTAAGAATTATGTAAAAACACACATATTTCACCCTATTTCAAACTGCACAGAAATTCTCCCCGTAGTCAATTAAACAATGGTAAAGAAGTATTCAAACAATGTAAGGAAAACATTTCAAAAGAGGCATGGACACATTTAGGTCAGTCGGCCGCGGAGCCTAGTCCACCTGCGGAAATTCAAACTTCAGACAATACCTGGCGAACAAAGGAACTCTAAGCTTTATAACTGCAAGTTATGACGAGCTAAACTTTTATACATAACCCTTTAATATTAAAATAACTTCAAAGAGAACACCAGTATATTTAATGGAAGATTTAACCGAGCTGGTTTGTCAAAGTGGTGTGGGAAACGTTTATAGCACTACTGGAACTACTATTACGAATACAAGCGCATAAAACGACTTCTTCGAGTACATAAACCAAGCTCTGACTAAAGCCTGGTTTATGTACTTGAAGCTGAAATTATAAAACTTTTATATGAGAGATATGTATATTTGATATTTAATATTATGATCGTAGCAATTTCGAGACTTAGCAATCCAAATACAAAATAAAAATAATGTGTAAAGTTTGGAAAAATGAGTAAAGTTGAGAATTTGGAAAACTTAAATTAACAAAGGTTGTCATGTTTTAAATTATGTTAAGCCTCCTCTCGAAACTCAAACACATATGGCACGGATCCAAAGCTCCTATTGTTCGCTACGATAAACTCTACGATGATCGTTTGCAAAATTTATTGAATTTACAAAAAAATATTGTTTTATTTTAATTACAACTTTACTTTCTAAAGTCGTGACGTAAAATTTAGGTTACTTAATCCGAATGCAGTTTAAACTAGCTAAAAGCTAAAACAATAAATACAGGAACTAATAGGGCGACAAAACCGCATCGACTATACAGGATCACCTTTCTAAGCCTGAACTGAAACTTGTACCTGCATAAACCGATTCTATTTCGAAACCGCATTCTCAATTAGATATTTAACATTAATACAGTAGTAATTTAGATATACTTATTGTGTTAAGAATATTTGGCTCTATAGAGAAAAATATATAATAAAGAATGATATTAACAATAATAAGTAACAATGGGTATATTAATACGAATAGACGACACAATTGTATTCTCATTATACCACAAATAGAAAACGAAGGTCAACATAATAAAGGTTAAATAAAATTGCTATTTCAGATATAAATCAAACACAACCTAAATTAAAGTAAAACTTCGGAACCTAAAGTTACCGCGTTGTATCAAAATTTTGCTTCGTCGAAAACTTCGTCGTACAAATTCCGTCTCATTATCATAATTTTGTTGATATTTAAAAATCGTCAAAAAATTTAAGATAAATGATGACGTGGAAAAGAAAACACTAACACAAGCATTCGACATTTCTGAGTCAAGTTATCCTGCGGAGCAATTTGCCGTTCTCCACGGAATGCTAATTTGGTAATTAACATTTTGCTCTCTCCATATTTTATATGGAAGCGCGTGAAATGAGCAGAAGATGAGCTTGCATCTAAATATTGCATGCTAAAACAGTGAGTAAACACATTAAAAGACTTATGTTACTTTAAAAAGAATCCAAGCCAATAAGAGTATTTTTACTGCATCACTTCCTAAGTTAGTTTAAACCGCAGGGTGAGCCTTACAGTTGTGTTCAGTGACGTATTTGGGTCACGACGACGTGCTCTAACATAAATCGGAATTAACGGCCATTTCCTTAAATGCAAGGCCTTGTAAATGCTTGGTCAAGAATCTAAGGTCAATATTCTTATAACCTTTTAAAATGTAAACGAATAAAAAATCTCAAATGCAAATAAGAACTGCTTTGTCATGAATATAGGAGCGACTTCTTTAAATATGAATTCAACATGGAAGACGCCGTGGAAAATTGTACTGCCATTCGCCAATGAATATTTAAATATCCTCCAAAGGTAAAGAACTTTTTATTACAAACTTTTCATGTGCTAATAATTTAAATTAATGTGTCAACCAATGCAATGAATATGTCATTTTTTTGTTTATAGAACAGAAAACTGTGTCCTATAGCATGCCACGTATTTTTGTAACGCCCCTTTTACACATTAACCAATGATTCTTGAGGACTGAACTGTACCCTTCCAAGTAAGTTATTATCCTTCATAGTATGTAGTCTAATTCAATCACTACTTCATCTATTGTTTAAATAAAACCCATATAATACAAATTTATTGGTTGGAACCTCTGGTTATAACATTGGTCGTTTCAGGCGTTACTTTGCGGAAATCCATATTAAAGGAAATTCATTAAAATTGTTTTGCTTATAATTCCCGCTACAACATTCAATAACTTGTCTCGACGCGTTTCGCCACTTCACGTATCCTGACGATGCTACGTGAAGTGGCGAAACGCGTCGAGACAAGTTATTGAATGTTGTAGCGGGAATTATAAGCAAAATAATTTTAATCAATTTCCTCTGGTTATAGACGCATCAACTAACAGACATCATCAAAAATTCAGAATAGATAAATGTATGTAATATAGAGAGACAATACAGATTTTCTGGATAACATGGAAATGCACTCGACGAGTGAGAACTTGAATAGAGCTCGCCGACATTACTCTCGTTTATAGCTCATACGAGTATTATTTTATACAGAATATCTGATGAGCATAAAGTTTATGAACTTAATATAGATAGAACTTTGTCATCGTAATTTTATTATGACATAAAATATACTGAATATGTGTTTCTCTTTTATTTTCGATTACGAACATTAACACGATTAAGAATAGTGAAATACACTGACTAAATATAATAAATCAATAAAACAATGTTCGTGAGAAAATTGTATCACGAAATTGCTACAAAACGATAAATTATGTGGCAATATGAACCCGAAATAACACTGAATCACAAGACTTCCGCAAATGGCCTTCGTTACATAACCATAGTAATAAAAATATCTACAAATTGCTATGTAGTGTGACGCGAAATAAATCTAGTTTATTCACTAGCGATGTATTAACGATAACAACTCGTAAAAATAACTTATATAATATTACTGTTCTAACTTCAACACATATTTTTCTATTTATCAAATAGAAAATAATATAGTACGAGGAACCTAAGAAAATACTAGTATTATAACAACAAAACGTTTGCACCAAAACTATTCGTAGTTAAATAACAAATTAAACCCATTCTAAGAGCAGAAAAAGCAAGTCAAGATTTTCTATAAAACCACATTCTGGAAACAATTTCCCCCGCGAGCACGATCCATATTAGGAGAGCCATGTTCGATCTCAACAGAAAACAACGTTTAACTTCTTTAAAATAAATTCCACACTTTTACTTACTAATTTTCCACAAACCAAATTGAATTTGAATTGAAATGAAATGAAAATCGTTTATTAGCATAGGCACTAAAGGCATGCGCTTGCTCATCGTTAGACTCTACCGTGATTTCGGAAAGGCGTATGGCGAGAAGAATACCACAAGAAACTCGTCAATCATAGCCTGTACATAAAATAATAATAATAACATTTCTTTTGAATGACAACGAGTTAAAGGATTTACCCTCCTATTCCATTTTTAAAAACTGTCGAAATTAAAATCGGAAATTCCTTTCAATTTTCTTTCAATCTCATCATAGACTGACACAATGAAACATGAAAACTGCATCATTTCACAAAGTTAGCTTCGACAAACTTGTTCACACACGTCGACATAACCGCGTCTAGCAACAAATTATCCGAGATGAAAACTCCCTTAACTGGCATAGTTGCTGTTGATCAAGTAAATTTCTAATTAAATCCAAGGAAACTTCCGCTCATTACCGCGCCATGGGGTAACAATTTCGTGTGGGGTGGTAAGTGAAACAAGTTATTCAATTAACAACATAACTGCCAGCTTTTAAGTGCTGTTAAGTTTAAATAGATAATTCTAGATGTTGTAGGTATACAGAGCATTATATAGGACCACTTTGGCTGTTAAAAGAGGTTTATAATAAGATGACAAGCCATAATTTTGATATTGCTAATATTGCTGATATCATATGTAATATATATCAATAGGTTCTCACACATTGCGAAATACAGCTTTTGTTTTATAAAAAAAAATCTATAGCAAGTTTTCTATAGTAGTCGGCAGGCGGCCACACTCTTCCTAATGGTAAGTATATTACAATGAATGAAGATAGCACAACTACTACTATTTAATAATAACTCTATTAGAAGTTTACACGAACAAAAATGATTTAATATGATATATATATAAACACAAAAAAGTAGTAAAACCGAGTCTCATTTTGCGGTAAGTTCATAAATCTCCATTGCGGTTATGTTTAGTTTTCACAGCATTATGCACATTGAATATTGTACGCTGCATTCGGTGTTTCACGTAACCACAATAGAAATTGGGAGACGCCCACGTCCTTTAATTCGCAAATTTATTCGGGTACAGAATTTTAATATAACCTTTCTCGAGTGTTTATATTTCACGGCCATTTACTTGATACATGTGACGTAAATTGCGCTCCTGAGCTTGCATGAAAATTCTTATGGCAATACTTAATATTACCTCGCGTATACCGTTTAATATCGCAATGATAATGCACGTAAAAGCTATTGGAGCACATATCTTATATTATTATATTCTATTATTATATTATTATGTTATATTCTACTCTTTTACATCATCTGTAGGTTCCTGTTGAACACATGGACTTGTCAAAAATAGAACTATACTTAATAACACAATAATTATACAGCAACTGTAATAGCGCCTTGTTCACATCAACAATATATATAATTTGTGAGTTATAAACATCGTTACAGCAATGAGGGTGGGTGAGTGTTTATGCAAATTCGTGAATAGTAAGGTATCTAGAAAGCAATTAAGATAATTAATGAAGTATATAATGGTAATCAACTTTTAATTACCATTATATTATATTTGCAAACAAAAGTAATTAACAAAATAATGCGCTTTTTCACGAATTTAATATATTTATTATTCATGTTTAACACGAAAGACTTTTGATAAACTCGAACATATATACCAAAGAGTGAAGGCGAATAGTATCGATAAATTAACGTAACTACCAAATTAAAAGAAGTATTATAATATAAAAAATACGTCCGACGACAACAACAAATAAAAGACTCGACATAAATCTACAATAAAGAACATAATGTGTAACAAAACAATTATGTGGAAAAAAGTATAACTGCATGTATATTATACCTACATTTATTAATAACATTTAAAAAATAATAATTGTAATTAGACTAAAGTTAGGAGCAATTTCTGAAATGTTAAAAACAACTAATGAGGATTACATAGCTGCTGAACCTAAAGAGTATGCACCGAAATGAACTTTAGCTTCGTAGAGATAAGTATCAATGATGAAACGACCATGACAGTCTTACTATAAAAGTAGGATATCCACAAAGCCGTCCTACTGTATAATATGCAATTAAGGCTACGTAATTAACGATCGGGGTCGCAGCTTTACGTCTGGGCTCAAAGTCTTAGGACGAAGCCGCACGCTCGGAATAAATGTGAAATATCAAAATTCATTAAGAAACACGCACTCCGAGTTTCTGAAAGAGGAACGTAAATAAGGATATTAAATTTTAATCCAAATAAGATTAAAGAACGTGAGAAATATAAGGGAGGCAGTCGCTCATAGTGGGGAACATCGGAACATAATTTTAGTGCTAATACTTGTTGAATAACATTGAAATGCTAATTAATCTTAAATTCATTTTATTTGACAATATTAATGAGAATTACAGATAAAATTAAAACACGATTAATTTCTTCCCTGTGGAGAACCTTTGAGATACCCTGAAATTGTAATAATCCATAATTCATTTCAACCAATACATTCTTATATTAGTTCCATTTACTTAGATTCCATATGAAGTCGTTTCCGAACTATAATTTAAAACCTCCTTTCGTGCACCTTCTTAACCCTTGGTCCAAATGAGTTACAGCCAATTCGAGAGGACGTTTCAGCGCGAACGCACGTGCCCAACCGCCATAACTGCCTCCATTTCACCTCACTTCTATCTACGTGTTGGAATTTTTAATAACACTATTCGGATATTCGTCAGATCACACAAAAACACAAATTCAATTTGAAAGGTATAACCAAATATAAATAACATAATGTACTTTAGGAGTAAAGCTATATTAGGCACGCTTTTTTAACAGAAAATATAACGAGCAAATAAAAGTATGAATAATAGGCAGTTCTGGAGGCATGAAAATTATTCCTTCAACAAAGGCAAAGTAATATTTTTCCCCAACGAGTCTGTGCGATAAATAAGATTAAAATTACACGCCGAGTGGGCGCTTTGGGCTCCAGTTGTAAATTTCACGAGCGCTCGGCCTTTACATTTGGTCTAATACAACCACAGATTACTCGAACTTAGTTTACTGTGCACCACTGAATCTCTGCAGGAAAAGGCAATTGTGTAAATATTTATTCAAATAATTCATAACGCGGGTTTCATCATGTATAAAGAGGTAACAGCTTGCATCTCTCATATTAATAAACATAAAAAACCAAGAATATTCCATTTCAAAGCCATTAAGACGTCAAATAACAAACGATTAAAGAAGGAAGCGTAAGAAACTTTTTCTCGTTTGCTAAACAACTTTAAAATAGGACTACCAACAATACCCTATGAAGCAATAAAATACAATTCCGTTGATCCCCAGTATCGTGTCGAGCGAAACGTTCCCGAGAGTTTCAAACTTGTTTACGACCCCTCCTTAATATACGTGAATAACGGAAACTTAACTCCGAATATAGCTTTCAAAGAAATGTTGATTCAATATACACTAGGACCAAGAAAATTTTACGGCAAATTACTATAGTGAATGAATGTTAAAAAGGTTTCCCTCGCGCTTATTTTTTGCATACTATAGTAATCTGAAGTGTAGCTATCTGATATTCATGGCAAGTCTAAAGTATGATCCATTTTGCTTCTGCAGTGATTCGCTTTGGTGAACTGATATGCACCATCCAAGTCAATAAACATTTTTTTTTTTTTCAAAATAATCCCAAAACGCGACTAGGCCAGTACACGGGTGTTAAACTTGAAATATTTGTATTTATTCCGTGAAAGTGAAGGTTTATAAAAATAAGACTAACCTGTTTGTCCATAGGCAAATATGCAGGCATTGTATCCGTCGAAGGCGTTGTCCAAAATATCTCGGCCGAGACATTCGAAGACCGTCCGTTGTGATGCAAAATTCGGAAGTGATGCTTCAAGAGAGTTGAAGCAATGATCGAAAGCGAAAGTCTTTGGTTGTTTTCTGTAAAATAAAAATATAAAAATAAATCATTTATAAAAATGTTATTTTAAAATATGTCAAGCGAAAACTGGAAAAATTGTTCCCCGTCCCAATTAACGACCCTACAGTTATAACAGAGCTCTATTTTTCCGACTCAGCGACAATACGTTCGGAAAAGAGAAAATAAAAATACTCTCGCTTATCCAAGGCTTTATAGAAATTACAACCTTTTGTATTCCACATTGAACGTCTGAATAAAATTTTTAATTCTAAAAGGACTACTTCCAATCAGTTTTTAATTTAAATCAAATTGGTGAAGTTGTTTATCTCCACTTAAAAGCAAATGTGAGAAATTATTAAGTAAGACCTAAATCTGCCTCGTGATCACAAATCGAGATTTCATCACAGAATGATAGAATATCCTCGCTTAGAGGTCATTACCGTCACGACAAACGGCTCAATGCAAATTTTGACGAAATAATGTTATTTTTATTATTATAATCCGACGCGTTTTAATAAACGCGATTGTAAGCCGCAAAAACTCCCAATTATTTACAATCTCAACATAAATTCTAATTATCATCATTATCGATTTACATAATGTATAAATAAAACCTTTCTAAATTAATATCGTTTGCGGTACAAAAATACAAAGCGATAACACCCTAATCTATGTGATTGATCGTGTACCTTGGTTTACTTAAGGCAAGGTTATTTTTGACAAGAGAAAACTAAATTTCTACTGCGATTGGAAGGGACAATTCTGCAAAAACACTAGAGAAAAGAGAGGAAGGATAAAAGATCTGTTAAGAAAACGAAGCAAGTTGAACGATTCATCAGAATAAAGTCTATTAGCACAACCATACAAAGCACACGTGAGAAATAGCCACATATAGCCACTCCTTCTCAGGTCGTTAATGTCAGGGCAAAGATTCAGTGTGGAATTCTAACAGTAACCCGTTTTTCTTCGAATTCAGCACAGATAACTAATGTTTATTGTCTCAATTTACGACTACCCCTACCAGAACGAGCGCGTTTGTAGCTCACATTTCGTTTATGTTCATTCGAAACCTCCACCTACCTTCTATTTAAATTACTGACATGAAAATTGAACAGATATTTACCAAAGAGTTTCTCGCATATACATTTTCAACGCTTACAAGGTTACCAAATTCCATATTAAAGGTATTTGTTCCTGAAATGGTAATTCAATTCTATTAAAGAATGTAACCAGCATTGTAAAGAATTCTAAATGCGTGTGAAAGCATCGTATTAAAGGTTGAAGGTGAATAAGAAATGACGACTACGGTTCTTTCGAAACAGCGAAAAATTCCTCATACGAAATCCTTACAATCCTGAACTCTAGCCAAATGTTCAATAATAAAATGTTTAAAGTGCAAGTAGTAAATAAATGTAAAAGCACATAAGAACAGTAAATAGTGTAACTTGTACGCAGACAGGATGCCGGAAGCATCCGCCATGGCATAAGACCAGCCTCGTTTTGGATGATGGCCAGATATTTATTCATAATGTCGACGGGAATCGCAGTGGAAAATGGCATCAAACGACCGACCATCAAACCAGTGCTCCAACCATAAAGGTTCATAAATTGCGTTAGAGAGCATTTCTTGAAATGCGAGCATATTAAATGACAACACTTTTATTTTAAAAGATAAACTAGAGTAGTCTTGACATATAAATTTATGTCAGCAACGTCATCTTGGAAGGGAAAATATAAAACAATCTAAAAAGTGTAAATTACTATGCACAGAAAATGCATCGAGTAATTTGAATAATGCATTTTAAAATGGCGCAATGCCGCATGAAACTGAATATAAAGTAGATAGCTATTTTATTATATTTACAACACCTAGTCTTGGAATGTACGTAGCCATATGATACGAGCAATAATGTACATAAGAGGGGAAAGAATCTGGTCTTCTTGCACTTTGTCCTCATTATGGGAGTTAATTCGTACACACCGAGAACGACCTTTACGTCTAACAAGGACTTATTGAGGCAATTTTTCCCTGAGATCTGCAAATTAACCGCTGCGGGATTGTAGGTAATTCTATTTAATTAACGTTGTCTTCATTAACTATTGCTATTAACTGACTTTTAAAATTAACTATTCAATTAATTTAATGTTTTGCGTAATACAAAATAAATCAAAATCCAGACAATTAATTCACTAATAAAGCCCTGCCCAAGTTTTATGACATTGGCTACATTTTTACCAAAGATTTATTAATATTGTCGTAACTTTAGTTTATCAGTTCCCTGAACTGATTACTTTAAATACCGATTTTTATGAAATTCATACGCCATAAGGGGATTTTGAAAAGGCGCAATATTTTTATACACGTTATTGCAGAATCAATTCCATTACCACATATAAAATTCAGTAATACCGCCATCAGATAAGCAATAAAGCGAATTGTTATGTCAGACGGCTTTCCCCGAAATGTTAAATCCAATTTGCATGTGAAACAGCTCGCTTACTAAGCCACAAAATATACAACATTAATGTCAATGAATATCGAATAACCTAGAAGCAAAGTTAGTTTTAAAGTTATTTCATTTAAAAATTACACTGACATACCCTGTTTTTCTATATCTATACTAATATATAAAGAGAAAACATTTGATTGTTTATTTGTATGTATTGAATAGGCTCCGAAACTACTGAACTGATTTGAAAATTTTACCAGTAGAATCCTACAAAATCCCTGATGAACATAGGCTATAGAATATTTTCAAAAACGTAATCAGGTAGGTAGTATATAGTTAGTAGACGCTAAGAACGGATTTTGCGATAAATGTGTGATAGGCATTTTCTGTTGACTGAAATATGAAACATCATTAAACTTCATAGTACTTTATATCTTCATTACTACGCGAACGCAGTCGCTGGCACTAGTATTTCATAAAACCATGTAAAATATTGGCAATATTAACTCCATGAAATCAAGATACCTTTTCTTTTTCTACAATACATAAAACAGCATTACAATAATTAATTATTAAAAGATAATTATCATGATAATAATATTACAATAATATTTTTGGTATATGAAACATTTTTTATCTTTATTATTATTGCCGATGGTTTTGCAATATATTTAATATATTTTATATATTTGAGTCCGAGTAAGGAAAAATGCCCTCTTCTTTTTCAGTGTTTTATTTCAGACTGACAGCTTTGACAATTGTATTTTTTTATAAAACTTATTCTATTTCTTAATAATAAAAAGTAGGTTGCGATCGCCAACAATTATGTAGGTAAAATACAATTTAATAAGGTACAAAAATACATTAAAATTTACGAGAGATTACATTGCTAAGGAGGCGCTCCAAGTTTATTTACGACTTGATTTTAATTACTCATAAAAGAAGGCGTGAATTGATTTTATTTACTTCAATTTGGTGCTTTGGAAACAAATCAATTATTCAATTACTCAATAAAAAACGAAAAATTGGAGTCTCAAAAAAAAAAGCAGAATTTTTCAATTCCGTAACAACTGGTCTTCAGGGAGGCACTAGTAAAATAAATTGCACGACCTTTTTCAGTGAATTTACTGTGAATTTTTTTTGTCTACTTATAAAGGAAATTGTGACACCTTATAAGCTGAAGCCTATGCGTGTATGTATATTTGATAACAAATTTATAAAGATTCATTACATATGATTCATTACTTATTTACTTATTGGTGTTCAAAACAGATCACAGCAATGAAAAGAAAGATGAAGAATGAACTATAGTGGAACTAAAGTGTAAACTGAAACCATGCATATACAGCGTCATTATTATATTAGCAAAGAAATCTACAAACAAAGATATTGACAAAATAAAAATATTAATTTTAAATGTTCCCTATTTGTAATTACACCAAACTTTTGCACCCAAAAGAAGCCCGAATATACCCAATTTTCCAAGTATAGTTGTAGAAAGCCCTATAAAATGTTAGGAAGATTTCCCATCAAAAGTCTTAGAGACAGGTAAAACCTGAACAGACCCTTTTTGCGAACCCTACCATTCCCGCATTAAGCTGTCATGAAGGGGCAAGTTATGCTAACATTTCGTGTTATTACTTTTACTTCAGACGTACCTACATAATATCTACACTAGAAATAGATATATTATTTTCTAAATAGATTACTATCAAATACATTTCTAACGTTTTTATGTAATTTGTTTTTAAACTGCTAAAGCATCTAACTTATACTGTATCTCGACAGGAGCAAGGATTTTTATACTTAAACATATTTTGCAAAACCATTAAGCCTAGAAGCCTGACAGACTTTCTAATGGCCTCCTGACCGACGTCGGCCATTCGTTTCGTCAGCTCCAACCGCGAAGTCGCTCATTACCGTAACGAAAATCATCTTTTTGTCAACCTGTTTCCTTCCTTTTATTACGAAGGCAAATAATAAATGTGCTCAAACTCCGCCCACTTAAAGCACTTTCCATTTTATTCTAGTGCTATGCAACGTTTCTATTTTTGTTACATTAAAACACTACCCACAATAGACTCATTTTGTGGATATGATTAGATCTAATTACTCATTATATACGTTTAGACGCTTGAATTTATAATAAAACAACAACCGATTACACAATAATTAATCCGACATTTAGGTAATAATATTCAAAGCTTTATGAATGTTATAAACGTTGTAGACGATTAATCGCAAGGACCAAAAGTCTCCATATTAGCCCTCCTTTACACCGTCCACCCAAGTTTGGATTTTATATTCGTCGTGCTACCTACGCAAGTTCCCCTCGTGACGTCAACGCCACAGTCGCACCTAAATCGACAGAATGTAAATGGCAACGGGTTGCAATCTCATTGCCAATAATTGCTTAAAGAGGGTTAAATAGGTTGGAAGCTAAAAAATGTTAAATAAAATCTGTGCAGGTCATGTGTGGTGACACGCGACATGTTTACCCTTTGTTAGGGGCTGAAAAAACGCGAAAGGGTGCGACTGCGGTGGAAGGTCGCGAAGGCAAATTGACAAAGGGAGCGATGGCATGTTTCAACTAAGCTTTTAAATTGAAACAATGTCCATGTGACGTTTTATGAATAACTAGCAGTTGCCCGCGACTACGTCTGCGTAATAATGAAGATATAAAGTACTATGAGGTTTAATGATGTTTCATATTTTAGTCAATAGAAAATGCCTTCCACACCCCTGTCGCAAAATCTACTAACTACCTCTTAGTCAAATTTCTAGTTTGTAGCAAAAAAATTATACAAACCTGCGAGAGCCCTTACAACTCCTTAATCTGGCCCCGTTGCAAAATCCGTACTTTGCAGACGTCAACTAACTATAAACTACCTCCCTATCAAATTTCATCTTTGTATGTCAAGCTGATTTCGAGAGAACTTTCGCTTTTATTTTCATTGAATTAGATATGAATTACAATGTGAACTTAAAATAAAATGAAATATATCTTAAAAAACAATTGCAAAACTGACAGCACATTTGCCCGCCAAAATTAGGCACAGACTTCGAATTGTGTGAACTTATAATAAAGTTAAATACAATATATCTGGCTGTATGGGCTCGATCCCTTTGCCTTAAAATGGAACAAAAAAAGAAAGAAATATCATAGACATCGAATTGTGTGAACTTAAAATATAATATTTCTTTAAAAAAAAAAACAATTGAAATTATTCTATAGCCTATGTTCAACAGGGATTTTTTACGATTCTAATGGTAAAAGAATTTTTCAAATCGGTCCAGTAGTTTCGGAGCCTATTCAATACATACAAACAATCAAATGTTTCCTCTTTATATAATAGTATAGATAATGTTAACATAATAGCAATAAATGCATGAATTTCGATAAAAACTGCACTCTAAATATAATAATATAAAAATGTTCAACAGAACACGGAAAGAGACATCAGTATCCCAACAAAATTTCCGTAGCAGTTCCTGTTGAAACTTGTTTTCATGAAACACACTTTATATTACAATTTCCTTTCAGAATACAATATAATATGAAAATGCTTAAACGAACACTCCCTAACCATATACGAATAGTTCTAGTTATTCAAATATATTGAAAAATGTTTTCATGTTAGATAGTGTAATGGTATATTTTGAAAATACCAATGGCCATTTATTATTTCCTAGAAATTCTATTTATATTAACATATGGTCGAAACAAATAACATCAACATTCTAAACTTAAATTTGACATACATCAAAGAAAGAAGTACAACGCTGAGATACTTAGTAGATCAGGCAGTCGATTTTAGACCTAAGAAGGAACATAGGCAATGTATGGTATAATAACCAGTATATAGATGCATTGGGGTAGTCCCTTGTCTTTGTGATCGGATTATCTCGTTAACCAACTACAGCAACGTAGATACGGGCATAGAGAGTTAATGTCTCGTCGAAAGGGTCGTGGGAAAGGCGCACACTTGGCGCAGATGTTAACAGTACTCTACTAAAATACTATGATCCCACTTTTTGTTTTAATCAAAAACTTATCTGTACGAAAATCCGTAACATGTTATATGTAAATATTTTAGTTTTCTTGTTTGCTGAACGTTTTGTACTAATTATTCCACCAAATTTTCTAAGTATTCGTAAAATATTATTTATACATACATACATATATGTTAGCAACCAAATTCAATAATGTTGACTAAAACTTTAAATATGAGTTAATTAAGTAATAATTGATACGATTATTAATCATTTTAACGTGACAGACATGCGGCGACCCCTATCGGCTGGAAGGGGTAGACGCATATCTGTCACCCAGACGAGAAAGGCAGTCTGGTCAAAACCACCAAACAGGAAGGTGTCATTTTGATGTGTGTTAATAATAATACTGAATTAAATAAAATGTGAGTATTGATATTTTGTATGTTTTTATTTAAATAACCCCTTTCGCCATGATACCTATTTAACTGCACTTGGCAATAGTAAATGAATGAACTGAAACTCATCAATTTCGATTGTCCAAAGTAATAAACATCAAACGAAGTTACCGACTACCGTATTAATTATATTTTATACTCATGTTTGCAGTTTCATTTGCTGTGAGCAATCAATGCAGATGTTGTGAATTCGAGTTTAATTTCCGGTAATTTAAAAGTCAAGCGTATTGCGAATTAATATATTCAAAACAACTCAAGATAGACACAATACCATTATTTTATTTAAAGAGTATTTATTATTATTATTTACATAATAACGAAATAGTTTTTAAGAGAATTTATAAACGATATTCAAAACTAGCTTCTTTTAATAATTATAAAAAAAAAACAGATGACGGTTTCTCAAACCTACCCGTTATTTATAAAATTAAAATATATATTTTTTAAATTATATTTTATATTGTTTTGTTATTTACATTAACATATTTTTATATTAATTTAAGTTATATTATAATTAAGTAATATTTAGAAATGTAAGACGAATGTGCAACGCCAAGACAAACCAACACTGGTTTTTGGCGCCAAGGCAACAAATTGTAAAATTTAGTATCATATAAATTGTCAATCACATAAATTTAAACGAAATACACAGAAAACCTTCAATCCGCTCAAATTAATTTCACCCACACATACATCAGGTACGAGAAGCAAATCCCAACAGAATTCTTCGCATGCGAGGAAAAGAAAAATGCGAAAGAAAAGTCTGTGAGAAGATCATAAACCAAGATTACGGGGAACTTAGAAATATATTAGGTATTATAAAAAGGAGAAAATCACGACATCCGCACCTAGTCTATGAAATTTCTAATATCGGAACTATGAAATAATTCTTCAAAAAAAACATTTTAAGTACAATTCAATTTAATAATATTACTATTTAATAACCAATTAGAAAAGAAAGCAAAAAAATTAATAAAAACGTAAATAAATATACAAAGAATATAACCTTACTATGAACAAAAATTTTAAATGGAAAAGCATGAAGAAAATTAATAACACATCAGGTATTTACTACACATATATCCAAAATTCAGCCCTGAAATATTAGTACAGTGGGCTTATCACGAATTTGTATAGAAATTTGAGCAGCACCACCGCGTGCGGATTTGGAACTACAATATTTTAGATACTTTTTGTTAATTTTCGAACGTCTCGATCTTTCGTTCATTTCATAGATTGCTGGTGCTCGTTAGTCGTTAGTAAAAATTCATGATCCCGATTGCTAACGGATCCATTTTACTTGTGACAGCTCGATTCGAAAGCCAGACTAAATTCGTGATAAGCCCCCAGATTTACAATTGCAAATTAAGTTGAGTATATTTCTGCGGTATGTACAGAATGCGAAAGTATTTTGTCTATTATATGAGATAAAAGTATGACCTATCTGACATGAGATTCTGTGCAATGATACTTCTAATGATACAATGATACTAACCCATTACTTCCCACTGTAATATTTTTAAGACACTATATTCAAATATTTTTTTAAACTATTAAGAGTTTTATTTTTAACTGTTTCTTATGAAATAATTTTTTTCCGCTGAGAAAAATATTTACGTAATTTTAATGTATTTTTTTCATATTGATCATTTTTGTTATCTCAAAAAAAGCATTATGTTCCGATTTTATATACCGTAAAAGAAAACAGTAACCAACTTCAAAGTACATAAAACTGATTCTTAGACTTCTACCAAATATATATAATGTAAAAATAAAAACAAAATATAATTTTTATCCCCATTGTCATATTTTATAGGAGAGGCTGACTCAGCGTTAAAGAATTTTTTTAAATTTTTTTTTGTCATATTATTTTTACTTAACGTATTATGAACTTAATTTAAAGATTTCACCAAAAAATTCAATGTTTTCGACGCCTGGGAAGTAATGGGTTAATAAACAGATTGAGGCAGGTATCACTGACACAACTTCCGTTCCAAATACACATTACAAGAAATAATGATATAAAGCCGAGTCTCCTGCGCGTGTTTTCTCGAAACATTACACAAAAACATAGAAACATTGGGGCGTGGCCGTACACAATGTTTTTGCTTTCCGTCGACCACGGAAAACAAAAAACATTGTGTACGAATACAAAAATGTGTATGGCCACGCCCCAATGTTTCGATGTTTTTGTCTAATGTTTCGAAAAAACACTCGCAGGAGACGCGGCTTAACATTTACTAACCCTGAAACGTGCGTCGATTAATATTAAATTGGCCACATTTAGCATAATGCGGCTAAATAGAGATTAATATTTGCGTACGAAATACAAATCATTATTAATGCTATCTTTCCTATGCCTATTATTAAGCTAATATAAATTCAATACACGTCCAACGTAACAGAGGGGTCGATGTTGTCACCCTCGTCGGAGAACCTGTTAAGTCTCCTATCTTGAAATTCGTGGCACTCGCCATTCGGAAGGGTGATCACATACCTGAAACAAAAAAGAGTATTATTATTAACAATGTATTAAGAAAAAATGTTAGCTGAATCGAATAAGAAAATACCCATAAACATATCTAAGTTCACGTTAGTTAGTTGCTCACTGTATTATATATTGTAGACTAAATCACGTCTACGATTATTATGTATGTAAGTGAACAATGCCAGCATACAGAAGCTAATTCAAATTGGTGATTAATAAATTTATTTCATTTATATTTGTATTGACCAGTAAAATCGCTCTATTGGAGCCCAATTACTAAAAGCAAATAAATAAAAAAAGAGACACTAATTATAGCTCTAATGTAAACTATCGATGATATTAGTAGCCTCCCTCTTTATCAGTTCAAGAAAATCATAAAAAGCAAACTTATTCAAAAATCATATTACACGTTAGATGAATATCTTACTGATAAAAAAGCTTGGACATAAGCAATGTCATTTTATGTTTACCCTTAGGTATACTATATGATGACAATGCCCCTATACAGCAGCTATTCTTCTACATCATAGTAGATTTATAATATATTATTATGACATTAGTATGTAAGTGGACAATGCCAGTATACAGTAGCTAAATCAAATTAATAATTATTAAATTAATAAATTTATTTCATTTATATTTGTATATGTATTGACGAGTAAAAGCGCTCTATTGGAGGCAGGTATCACAAAAGTGCTAGAATCCTAAAAGGGAATTCCGTTTATACACATTCATTCTTTTATGTAAAGAAGCCACTACTACATATAACATTCATGTCGTTCACAGCGATATTAAAGCAATGACGTCGTCTAGGGAGGGCTTTGAGATAGTTGTTTAGACAAGGCACATCTGGAGCTGAGCAAGCAACGCCAGTTCATATCCTGACGTACACAGTTTGCGAAGCGGCCTCACATGTCTCACATACTAACAACTCCCACTACGACGAGCTATTTATAAGTCGCACCAAATTATTGCTATCATTAGCTCTGATGATAACTTACTTATTAACTGACATCTTTATAAAAAAAAAGCTAAAAAAATTACATCAACAAATGTTGACGATCGCAACCTCCTTTTGATTGTTATAAATTATATTAAGTTTTATAAAAAATACAGACTGTCAATGTCAAGCAGTTCTAATAAAAAACTGAAAAGCGAAAAGTGAATTTTTCTTTTGCACGGACTCAAATATATAATATATTACGAAATAGCAGCAATAATAAATAAAGAATATAAATTTGAAAGAAGTAAGGATAAATCTATAATCAGAAAAATGTTTTAATTATAAAAGCGGAATCGAATACGTCAACAGCGATCACCGTAGAGACGGTAGTACACAAACAAAAATGACGTAGTTGCCGTTGCCTAACCCTCTATCGATTCAACGAAGAACGACAACCCCGAGGGGAACGTCACCCAGAGGAAGAAAACCACTATGCATAGCCAATTCGCGTTTATGACGTGACTTGTATTCAATTGAATTTCGATACTTTGAACCGATCCATTTCAAACGTGAAATTTAACAAACGACAGTCTAGTGAATAATCTTATCCTTGTATTTTTTTGTTTTTTTTTATTTACTTTTAGTGAATGGGCTCCAATAGAGCGCTTTTACTCGTCAATACATATACAAATATAAATGAAATAAAAATATTAATTTAATAATTATCAATTTGATTTAGCTGCTGTATACTGGCATTGTCCACTTACATACTAATGTCATAATAATATATAATAAATCTACTATGATGTAGAAGAATAGCTGCTGTATAGGGGCATTGGCATCCTATTTATATATTCATGTCACCTATATATTATATACCTAAGGCTAAACATAAAATGCCATAGATTATGTCCTAGATTACTTTAGATATTATAAAATTTGAGTAAATACAGTAAATAACATTAAAGGCAACAAGTCACTTAGTTGTATTAAAGTGGTAAAGAAAAAGTTCTAGACTGTGAGAATATATTGGTCGTAAAATCAGTAGTACAGGAGGCTATATCGTTTACTACGCTCGACTGAAGCCAATACAAATACGAAGTTGAAATTACTTCATCAAAACTCCTGCAAATGAGGGACTTCATTCGCGAGCACAGTAAACAAATAACAACTCTCTCGTTTAACAATGCAATGATTTATGTTGAATGAATTTACAAACAGAAATATAAATTCGTTTAGTTTATTTGTTATATATAGTACTGATGAAACTAAAAGGTACATTAAAACGCTCTCTATTCCACACTAAAGAACGCAATTAGCACTTCCTGACAATTCCTGTTTAATTCGAGCAATTGCCGAGATACTCGTAAAAATACCTAAATCAAGCTTTCGCCAGAGACGTTTAATTAATGTGTCAGCAGTATCAAATGAAATAGGAAACGAATTGTTTGGAAGCTAACAAAAGTCAGATAGGGTGATATATATCCATCGAAAATCCTTTTATAACGAAGTACGTGTCGAATTGTTACGGGAGTGGGACCTAAATGGATCCTTACTTAATCCTGTTTACTTTGATCGATGTAACGAAGTCGAAAAACTAATAACATACTTATTTATACAACTATCCAAGAAAAGCCTAATATTGGCATAAAAATATGTATCTCTAAATAACAATTTAATTAAAACCATTTAGATACTTGAACAAGTAATTTGTGAAATTGTAGATAGCATAGATAAACAAACGGTGTTCAAATTACAGCAATTAAATTGTTTATATTGAGGCCAACACGACAATACTTTCCACGACCAATTTCAGAAAGGACAAAAGAAAAACTCATTCCGATAAGGGTAGCAGTACTATATATAACAGCTATTACGTATTATATATGACAAACTATGCTTATGAAGTGACAGGGCGCGGTTACTCTAATGAAAGACAAACACGCGAACCGCCGCCCAACATGGCGCCTACTGCCCAAAGCAGCCAAATTTGCAGATCATCTTATACAAATAACTTTATTCTGGAATCAAAATAAAACAATGAATCCTTCCAAAGACAACACAAACAAATCAAGCACACTGGCCTAGTAGCTTATAAATATGAAAGAGCAAACAACAGATTCCATCAACAAACACCGCTAAGAAGCACTGTGGTCAGAAGTAAGGCGGGGGAGCGACTCCCTAAAACCACCCGATAAGCCCAATTCCGCCGCCCAAAGGGACGAAATAAATACATTTATGTTTAGAAGTCATGAAATGAACTATTGGGTTTCAGAATTTTGTTAACACTTTATTCAGTGTCGACAATGAGTTTAAATGCGCAATTTCGTTGAATTCAAAACATTTATCCACTATCAAAATTTAATTCATTAAAACCTTCCGCATATTCTACGAGTCTAGAGAGCATTTGCGGGTAGGAAACAAAGAAACTCTTGAAACAACTAAGCGGACCATTCGCGAGCCAGAGCAGCACTCCCCCGAGAGAAAGAAGTCCCGCCCGAAGGACGTCGTTCGAGTCGTATCTCCCCGTTTTTCGTGGAAATTTCATTTGGCGAGCTACGTGCTATCGAGTTGAAATGTGCCTCTTTCTTTAAGGATCTCTGGATTTAGATGAAAACTCTTTCAAACTTATTCAAACAAGCGAAAACCTTCACAAGCGAAGGTTCGTTTTGTCGGAATTGGAATTAGGGTTTCCATACTTTACTTCTTCGATAAAGGGCGTGTGCAAATAGAAAAATACAAACTTGATCGAATACAAACATAATAAATATTCAGTTAGGTTTAAAAAGTTAAATGACCTTGAAAGACTGCGCATGTTTACAAACAGAGCAATTACAGACATTGATTTACGAAACAAAGATGTGAGTGTTCTTCTTTATATCATAAAAACCTCATTGTCTTAAACAATAGTTCCTATCTGACAATGGAGGTCGGGATTGCGGTGCCGCAGATATCATTTTCTTCACATATTAAGATGACCTTGTATTAAGCATTCCATCTCAGACGTGTAGCATTTCCGTAAAGCGCCCCTGAGAACAATAACAACATGGTTTTCTCTCTGTAGAAAACACCCACATAAGAGATACTGCTCGTATAATGTCTACCTTTATATCTTTATTTACGCCTGTAAATGTTGAGATTATCACGAACATAAACACGGCTCCTATTTATTACTTTTCGAGTTCGCATTACTACAATAGAATTATTTGTTGGCCTAACTTCCGCAAAGAGGCAAATGAAGGGAATGTTTTAAGTAAATTTGTTACTGAAGTGCGTGTCGTAGGTCATTAAAGTTAATTGCGCACAAGATTTTCGAGCGGAAGTTTGTCATTGTATTTATTATTAAAATTAAAGATTAATAAAATCTTTAGCCGCATTTACTATCGTGTTCTCTTGGAAATTTCCGTAAAATAATATACCAAAGGTCACTAACCAGAATATTAATATAACGAATATTACCTAACATTATATTACAAGAAAAACTATAATCAATTTTGTATAAATAGGCAAATATATGCTATAGGAAAGTATTAACTTAGTTATTGTAAAATATAACAAAAGACTAAAAAGATTGATGACCGTTGAAGTTGCTAAGGTATGGTAGACAAATGACACTCGCTCCTGAAAAGGAGCCAGCATAAAAGAGCGCGCAAATACCGCACTGAAAATATTTTACATTTGCTATATTAAAATGCGAACAAGAGACGGATTTTACTCACAAATATTGTAATAATTCTTATATTTCTTAAGTGCTTTTCAACATTAACTGATAGACGTGTAAAAAATAGTTAATAACACAAAAATTATTTAGAAAGTTGCGATAAACAAAGATTACAAGCTGGATTGTTGCCACGCAATACACGTTCTTTTGTAAACATAGATTTAACCGTAGACAGGTTGGCTCGGTGTGACTCACAGAGCTTACTTAACAATGCAAATGTGTTTAAACTTACGATTGTTACCAACTTGAGCGACTGTAAATCACGACAAATGTCAAGGTGTTTTTACTGTACCCCATACATGTATTTAAAGCCTAAGCATATTTTTCAGTATCTAATTTAAATAGGATAAAAAAAGTTGAAGTTGAGTTACAAGTCATTAACCATTAAGATCTGTTTACGCTTGCAATAATAAATTAACAATAATTAATTATTTTCTGTATATGTATTTCTATTTTTAACATATAGTACAGCAAAAATTTTATTAAAATTATTAGACTATTTTCTCCACGGACAGTACTAGTACGAATCCTAATAAAAGTAGGATAAATATACAATAGAATTCTAAAACTTTTAAAACTGATAAAATATTCAAAATTATAAACAAAGAGAATTTCCAATAACCCGGCTACCACACACCAACAAGCACGTGTTCTAGAAACTTCTAAACATAATCGACATCTGTTGCTTTTCACAAAACGCACACAAAACAATATCTCCAATAGAGCACAATTCATCAAACTATAGTATTGAAGCTTACGAAATACCTTTGCACAAAGCGCCTGTACACGTGGCTTAGTACGGGAGGCACAACGCCCACGCTTAGCTTAAAGACAAACCGACTGCCACAAACACGTTCAACAACTGGTATTTTATTTCACAAAAGAAATATTTCTGCAGATAAATTATTTTCTTATTTTTGAAGACTCGTAAGTAAAAACAAAAACAATCATAGAAGTCTTGGAAAAAAATTGTCTTTTCAAATCTAGCTTCCCACTTTTTTCATCATAATCTACTACATATACCTAATCTCACTAGGTTAAGTAAATATTATAGATAATTCAGATAAAGTATAACACTTTTAAGAAACCATAACAGCAAATTGTAGTAACAATGCGATCCAATTAGATTTAAAGTTACTATTCGTAGAATTCCTAATCAGACCAACTGACAACTTAGTACCAACTTAGATTACTCTGCTTTCCCTAGACGTGTAATTTAGTAAGAGTTTCCAAACATTTTATCTAAGCTTCCACAGTTGCTATAATTAGAGTGAGATTAGTTTG
This sequence comes from Tineola bisselliella, assembly GCA_028551675.1. Classification (NCBI taxonomy): domain Eukaryota; kingdom Metazoa; phylum Arthropoda; class Insecta; order Lepidoptera; family Tineidae; genus Tineola; species Tineola bisselliella. The sequence continues at coordinate 70,309 of JAPWLS010000856.1, read as the reverse complement.
GCTTAGTGAAGATCTAGAAAAGGTCTCGAGTTTTGGGATATAGACATGAATATTTTGAACATCTAAAGCCGAGTCTCCTGCGCGTGTGTTTTTGTGTAATGTTTCGAAAAAGCCGCGTCTCCTGCGCGTGTGTTTTCGAAACATTACACAAAAACATCGAAACATTGTGTACGAATACAAAAATGTGTATGGCCACGCCAAAATGTTTCTATGTTTTTGTGTAATGTTTTGAAAACACACGCGCAGGAGACTCGGCTTAAAGTAAGCATGTTTTACAAGGTATTACTTGTGAATGCATAATAAATAGTTTTGTAATAAATGTGTTTGTACTTTTTCATTTTTAATTATTAGATCCCCGCTTTGTGTGCCTATTTATTTCAGTAAGCTAAAATAAACTTAACCCTTTATAAAATAGTAGAAAACGTTTCCAATACATATATATTTCGAAAACTTAACATAATATATTAAAATTGAATAATAATATTTATGTAACAAATTATAATTCGATGACCTATTAAATAATATTGACATTTTTATATTAATTGCACGGAATGAATCTACCAGATCAGATGGTCGGACGCAGTGGTCCGGAAGCAATCGATTCCAGAGGCATGTCAGACACTGGTCGGGTGCACAGGTCCGGATAATTATTTTTAGATAGGATTTTTCAAACAAGATAATACGGTAAACCGAGCGAAATGTGTTGGAATTAGCAGTAGCACTGCATGTGCCGTTCGCTGCGTTTCGAGCCATATTGGAAATGTCACTCGCAGCTGTCACAGAAACACGTTATCAACGGGACACAGAACACACAGCAAAAATAAACAGCCGTTGATAACTATCAATATTATTATCTATTAATATAAATGGAAAATGTAGAAATTACCGTTATTATATCTTAAGCAGAAGATTAATTATCATTTTTAATCAAAATAATCCTACATTTTACAATAATCGCGGACGTGGCGGTATAATAGGAAGCGGCAGCTATCCAAAAGAGGCAAGCAGAAGACAATTGACTACCACGATAGCTCCACAAAACTTTCGAGGCGTTATTCTAACCAAATTTAATTAAAATATAGTAAGCCAAATAAACACTTTATTGTTTTTTATTGCACCAAGAACTGGAACACCATGGCTACTAAGAATCACGATGGTGTCGTACTATATGTCAAATTTAGCCTAACCAGATACATTTCAGCTAATTTGTTACGCTCCGTATAAAACAAACGACGGTCGTGACTGTAGAGGAAACACAACATAATTGCAGTGACAATTGCTATACAGTTCGAATATACCACATAAACTTTCTCATCCAGTCGCGCATAAGTCATAATGTGCATGAACTGTGAACACAGAACTAGTTTAACCAGAAACATTTATGTATAAAGGAATAGTTTACTGCGCGTAGGTAGCTGCCAAGGTCACGTGTCATACTCTTCCGTTTTGATAAAACCAACATATACAGACATACTGATATTAAAATGCTATTTATGATAAATAAAGCATATAGTAAAGCAATCGCGAGTTTCTTGTGGTATTCTTCTCGCCATACGCCTTTCCGAAGTCACGGTAGAGTCTAACGATGAGCAAGTGCACGCCTTTAGCGCCTATGCTAATAAACGATTTTCATTGCATTTCATTTCATTTCAAATGATAACCATAAGTCTAAAGCATTACACGTAAAAGTAGCGAGACTATACGATCGAGGTTAATAGGGTGAAAAATACAGAAAAAAACGAAGGCCTAGCATAGCATAACCATATAGATATGCCAACAGAGTGTTTGCAACCATTTATCGAACATTCTGTATAAGAACGTATGCGTGTTATCTGCAAGGACTGGTAAGAAAGGGTTTTCCGTGTGATAAGACCTCGCCAACTGGCATAATAATTTACATAAATTAGTTCATGGGCGTATGTTACTTGCCCGTGCTTCTAAAAGTAAGATATCCATTAACTGCACGAAAACTTTCGCTTCATTCTTGTCACGACCCACAACAAAATATCGAAGGGATTTTTAGGCCTTAAAGTAACGGTATATTTTTAATGCAATCCGAAACAGAAACACTACGCCTGATGTTAAGCTGGAATACAGTTTATGAGTGGAGATAACTGCAAACATCTGCAGATAACAGTCACCTCCGCTATTTTTCCAAATTCATAACCATTTTTTAAGATGACAAAATTAGATAAATCAAAACAACTGTGCGTTTAGGAAACCATTGACATAATCCTTACCGCCCAATATATTAGTAAGAAGCATGTTTCGTGAAATAGAATGGATTTGTGTTATTTACGAAAGTAGTCTTTGAAGTTAATCTCCCAGCGACATCGTCGGTCGATTCAATAAATCTAATAGACGAAACTGGGTCATCGTTATATTTCACGTCAGCCTCACCGGTTCGAAAAACAAAAAAAAACATATAAAGCACTCAGATTTTAGAATTTCAGTCATCCAATCGTTTATATGTGTAAGATATTAAATTCGGCCAATCGAATCAGACTGAACTTCAGTAGCAACGTAGTAGTGGCATTATCTATATCTATACTAATATAATAAAGAGAAAACATTTGGTTGTTTGTTTGTATGTATTGAATAGGTTCAGAAACTACTGGACCGATTTGAAAAATTCTTTCACCATTAGAATCCTAATTTATCCCTGATGAACATAGGCTATAGAATATTTTCGAAAACCGCACGACGTACAAAGATGAAATTTGGCAGGGAGGTAGTTTTATAGTTAGTAGATAGCTAAGAACGGATTTTGCGATAGATGTGTGATAGGCATTTCCTGTTGACTGAAATATGAAACATCATTAAACTTCATAGTGTTTTATATCTTCATTATTACGCGAACGAAGTCGCTGGCAACAGCTAGTGTATAATAAAGAAATATATGACGACCCGTTTAACCACTAAAAAAGCTTATGTGTATATCTTAAAATGTTTCTTAGATATATACTAAAAGATTGCACTCTTTAACGTTAAACAACACCCACTTCGCACTCCTAATTTTTCAATAACCTAAATACATATCATTACATATCGCTACATACAAAACAATATTTATCATTGTTATTGTGCATAGTTTGTAGAAAAAAATGACAGTTTTTTGTTTCATCGTATGAAGAATTTTATTTTGAAACTATTTCAACAAAAAAAACTAATATTGTCAAAATATTAATTCCGACTATGTTATAATAGGACACATGCCCTGAATTGCAAAGTCGACTTACTAATCAGCGCAACACAGGATATGATTAATGTCATTCGAATCAATGACTTCAGTATTACACAAAATTATAGATTAAAATACTCCGTCAAATGTCATTCAATTGATAATTACAACGTTATCTTAAAACGTGTCGATTGCAAATAATAATATTTTTAATACAATTCAAATAATAAACGCAAATAATTATTTCACTTGTTTACTTATACGAAAACCGCCTGTAGAGCTTATAATGAAAAAAGAAATACAGTGGTACCTCGATATACGAGTACCCTAATATACGAGTGTTTTGAGATACGAGGAATCGCACACTACACTGCTGCACACGACCCCAAATGCGCCCCGGTCTACATTCGCAGCAGCATACGGTGCTTTGAGATACGAGCAAGGTTACGGAACTAATTAAACTCGTATGTCGAGGTACCACTGTACAGTAGAAGTGAAAACTAGAAAACTCGTGATCCAGTCGGGTCAGCCACAACTATATCCCTGATTTGATTACGCGCAATATTACTTCATTTGTTATTTTGATTCTCTTTGAGTTCTCATTTACCTTCTATTCTATGCAGATATTATTATACAATTTAAGTTCAAATGGTGTCCACGACAGATGTTTCATCTCCATCAATTTGTCATCAGCTTAATTAACTACATTATACAACCGGAATTAGGCTACCGAAAGAGCAGTACATATATTCAAACATAATAAATAACTCGCGACGCATGCACTAATCACAAAACAATCTATATTATTATTACCTATACATATTTTGTGGCAAATAACAATATTATCACAACTCCATTGTTTTTTGTATTAGCACGTCATATGACTCCGCCTTATGTTAAAGCTAGAGTGGTCAATAAATGAAGACATTTGCTACTAAGGGAGAAATCTGCCTGTAACTTAGCTTACTAGGAAACATATGAATATAATATAATCATTGTTTATGTTTAAAAATATCAGCTAATTGTATCAACACAGCACGCTTACAGTTATGGAACAAGCGAAACCGGTATTTAAAAGTATGCAACGTGAATGAATATAGCATCTCCCGGTCCGTTGACTCTCTATTGTATTGTTTAAGACGTCAACATTTAAGCGGTGAGTGCATACAAAGCTAAGCGCAGCACCGCTTTCGGTGTTACATTAAAATTATGAAACAAGATTGCTCTACTAGATCACCGAGGTTTTTTTAAAAAATCTATTTATGTAACTCTATGTAATATCCTTAAAATAAAAGCACAATAATCAAACACATTTTTCATAACAATAAATACATACATATAGTATGTATAAATAACACCGAAAACTAAAAACAAATGCCTACATTCATAAATAAACATGGCGAATAAATATTTATTTCGACCGGAAATCTAAACCACTGAAATCATACTTTATTCCAATAGGAAAAAATCAATCCCGACATAGGTATGTTGTTCTGACTGTACTTAAAAAGAATAATTGAAATAAACACGTAAAAATCCAATAAATAAACTTCTTATTCTTAGTAAAAAGAAACAATTAGCTTACAATGGGATATAGGCATTGTCATAAAGTCTACGGGATGTCTGCATCGGTTATAACGGCCAAGTCACGCACCGCAGTCGGCGTCAACCGCTATGCAGTCGGAATATACGATACGCGATACATACTTTGCCAACAATTTTTAAAATATAGCCAACGGATTTATGTAAGGAACCGATTTACCAATCACGAAAGTTTACACTGAATTTAATTTATAGAAATTTTATTTACATGACCATAATAAAAGTAAATTACTAAGTTTGCTAACGAACCAATAACCTGAATTTCCGCATTAGAGATACAAGCGAAGTGGACCTCCAATTCGGATTCTATTCCAGCAATAATCCCGAGGGTCAACCCGGGGACTGCCTACCTACGCAATACAATTACATTTTGCTCTCAAACTGTACCACGTTTGGACAAGTTAATGGTACAGCAATAATGGCAAAGACGACTCGGCCGTGCGCTATTTATTTTTAATACGAACATTAAAGAAATTGTATGAAAATAGAAATGAAAATTTATTATTTGATTCAAAATCAAACTGTACAACTTTATCTAATATTTTTATGGAATTATTATGAAATTATGGTTCTTATTAAAACTTCCAATATAATTTTAGAGGGAAAATTTAAAACGTTCACAAACTAATTTAACACACTATATTCATACGCTCTAAAACTCTGAATTAACTAATAATTTCAAATTATTTATATTAAGTAGCTTCATTGCTTAAAGTATATAAAGTCACGATTCTTAGAATTATGACAAACTCTAACATCTTTGGGCTTATCACGAATTTAGTTTGGCTTTCGAATCGAGCTGTCACAAGTAAAACGGATCCGTTAGCAATCGGGATCATGAATTTTTACTAACGACTAACGAGCACCAGCAATCTATCAAATGAACGAAAGATCGAGACGTTCGAAAATTAACAAAAAGTATCTAAAATATTATACGCTGCTCAAATTTCCATACAAATCGCTTGAAGCGAACTTGGTTCGAAAGCCAGACTAAAATTCGTGATAAGCCCACTTGTCAATACAGACTCCAAATGTAATAAGAATAGATACATTACAGCCATATTAATAGTTAAGGAGGAGCATTTTGTCAATTAAGGAGACTTTAAAAGCGTCATTAGATGAGAAATTTCATCAAGGTAAACTACATTCACCGTCCTTGTCGCGCATAATTAATTCTACGATCTTAAGATACTAGGTATCCTTTGACACACTTTATTACGTTACTAGAGCTGCTATTAAAACAATCTTTATGATCATTTATATACATCTAATGACAGATGAACATCAAACTAACTAATTAGAAATATTTGTAGTAAAACATGTAACATTTTGGCCTGAGGCTGCTATTATTTAAAAAACAAATTGTCAACGCGATAGTAAAAGAAACCGCCTTAAAATGTCAAAACTACTTAAATAATGTTCGCGAATAACCTAACATTTATATTCTCCAGTACACATATAAAGGCAACAGAAATAAATCCGTGACATTATTTCCTCGACAACAGCGGCACAGCTAGAAACACTAAGATAAAACGAGGTCGCAGCTCTTACGTCTAGAGCGAGCTTAGAGGTCCTCGGAATCACGGGCACGAGAGAAAATTACACACGAAGACAAATTAAACTCACATTCTTAACATCCTAAAGCCGGCGGAATGTTACAATTAATTTTGAAATAACAAAACTAAAAACCTGACCGCAAACAACTCGAGGTTGTTCATCTAACGTTGTAAAGATTGGAAAAAATATTTTTACGAAATATAACCCGCTTTATTAAGAATGGTTTTTAGGTTAAACCAATCAATTTTTTCTACTAATTTTAAACTCGCGAATTATGTAGATGAAACAGACATTTATAAATACATATAATACAAATTCAACGCGAATGACAATAAGCATGGAGAACAGCTAGTTTAATTAATACAAGGATTCTGATATATAAAAAAAACACATCCCAAAAATCCATCATCAAGTAAAGCAATGTAACACAAAGGAAAATACCTAAGTATATGTTATAGAATATAGACGAAGAAAACAATTATAATGTTACAATTTTGTTATCACAATATAACGTTAGTGTAATTTACGTTCATTAGTTTACAAACTCGAAGGCTAAATTCGACAGCTGCCATTGTACTGAAATAGAATAATCAAAATTTCCAGGGTTGCACACACATATACCTCTTCAGTCCCCATAGTTAAAGAAATTCTCATTGGAATTGACTAAGAAAATTATGGACAATGACACAGTAATGCCCCGCTTTACGCGAGTGATACGTTCCGGAAAAAACTGAAATTCCCGCGACTTTAGAGAAGTTGATGACTACATTATGTTTATACGCACTCTTTCGCATAATGCGGGGCAATTGAGCGCGAAATTTCAATTTCGCGTTATAGTGAAACCGCGCATAACGGAGTCGCGTAAAGCGGGGTATTACTGTATTTAAAATAAAAGATACTATTAAAATGGTCCACTATACCAGGTTTAAAGCTCTATGCAATCTAACTAATATGCAATAAATATGAAAGTATAAAAGTATACGGTGTAGAATCCGTCTTTTTACGATGTAGTACCTACTAACTTACCTAACCGAAATTATTTTATTAAAAAACATTAAAAACGTAATAAAATTCGTTAACAAAGTCGAATATTAATAGTTAAACAATCGCCCCGAAAAGAAAATGCTAGAGCTTTTCGTGGTCGATGTACATTATTTGGGTCAATCGATACATAATATGTGATGGCTCTTGTCGTATGTAGTAGTTTGTTATTGTTTTTTTAATCATGTAATAGTCATTGTATCCTTAAAGACATAATACAACACTTTTGTCCCCTATTTCTTTATTATTATTTTTTAGTAACGAATAGACACATCTAAAAACCACTTTGTATTACGTCACCAAAAAATTCAATGACCTCCGCATGAGGTAAAAACTATCCTATTTTTATTTCTTCGCAACTTTTCCACGAACTTCATAAAACCTAAGCTCTGTTATTGTGCATAGTCGGTTAACTTCGAAAAGTAACGAAACAGGCAAAAGTCCATGTGAATGAAATGTCATGCGATATTATTTCAAACAACTGCACTTTTATCACTCGCCAAATTTACATAATATACCAAAATCTGAGTCAGCTAGATTCATAGCCTTTCTTTTTGATAAAACTCTAGTTCTAACTTTGACAATAGCCTGTATTCCGAGTGAGGTTGTTTCAAAAAGTGGGCCATGCAAAAAAGGAGGGAAAATTCACGCTTTGCTGAGGTAGAGTTTTGGAGCTTTTTGCTAGTGCATTCCAATTTCTACCTCTTAGCTGCAGAGCATGGACGGATAATACTCTATTACAGGCTTGAGAATTCTCTCTATATTAACGGCACAAAGTAAATTCAGATGAGAACCATACATATATCTATATTAAGAAATATATATTATTAAATAGAAAAAAAAATGTAGGTTATCTGCGAACGTTTCCGCGTTCAGTCTCATCGTAACCGCGATGCCTGCAAAATTTTCGAAATGTTGAATTAGTTTACACATTATTATGCTCCAAATAACTGCATGCTTTATGTTTACATGTGTAGAGGTGTAATTGGAGACACATTTGATAAAGGCAATACAAAAGGAACAAAACATAACGTCTGAGGATGACGTAGGCATTTAGTCGCCTTCGCCTACGCTATCATTCAACTATACTATATAAGTCATATGAATTTTTAATTCAGTTTAAAGGTCTCGAGTCGAAGACCGGATATCTTTGTAAAGCTATTATTAGAATTGCAAGGATTCATTATAATGCTAAAGTGTAGTCTTTCCTTACGTAATGAAATGGCTCGAGTATAAAATCAAATAATTATCACTTTGTTAAATCTAAGGTAAGTGAGTGGCTCAAGCAGTCTTGGACCGGATGACATGCTTGGCGATTTTTACGGTTGTCCGTTTGAATGCGCGAGCGCATCGAAACGATTGCGCAATAAACAGAGTCGAGGTAATGCGGCAATCAGAGCGGCGCGCTTGGCCGTTTGTAATGATACTGTTGATAATTTTGAAACTTAACACTCATTTATCCAGACTTACGACGGATTCCAAATTATGTAAACGAAAGACAAAAGACGAGCGGTTTAGGAAATCTAAACATATGGCTCATAATATTTACTTTACTAAATAACACTACACTATATAGGTATATCAAATGAGTAGGCCTGCGACGAGCCCATTATGCAGCCATAAACTCACAAATAAAAAGTATACCTTCTTATCTATACTTCCCAGTTTATCACATTTCAAATGTTACTCAATTAGGTTTATTGAAGAAATAAAAAGAATTAAAGAATGTGTTTTTATGACAAAGTCAATAAAGTTCTGCCATCGCTGAATCAGAGTTCAACGAATTCGTGCATTGCCAAATCACCTGAAACGATTGCCAGACTTGCTACGACCGTCTGGAAATCTACAATGTTTTGTTGAAAACATAGATCAAAGGAGTCCTCTTTTGCCATCTCCGCAATTACTCAAATTAGGAAAGTTAAAAAAAAATCGAATAGTATTTTGCAAATTGCGAAGTCCTAACTAAATTAGGTCACTTCAATTATAATAACCTACATTCGACAATTAAAGTAGAGAAGACGCAATTAATGCTATACAGTAGAAAAACGCACGCACGTTTCATTGAAAAAATCATTGTTTCAACAATTCCGAGGAAATCATAAGAGCGGAAGGAACAACAAAGCTAAAGTTGTTAAAGGAAGGACCTCTAGAAAGAATTTGGAGCGGGGACGTAGTTAATATGAAGGACATGACTAAAATTTTCACGACGTGAGAGCAAACGAATTGCCTGTAATAAGTCACGAAAATTATTAACCTAATTGATTATGTCTTCAACACTAGGATGACAGGCAAATCCGTCTACCTACGGAAATGGTGATAGGTGGTCAAACTTCCGACTTATGTTTAACAATTTATAATTATTACTTTCATTAATTCTCAAAACTTAACACTGCATTTATTTATCTTAAGCTTGTCATAATTTCATTTAATTTATAATAATTGAGTTATTTATATCATATAATGTTCTTTGCGCTGTTGAAATCGGATAGACTTGTACATAAAGAATTAGTATATGAGCTCTAATTATCATCAATTGTATAAAGAACTACGCCATCGCTGGTCAATAACATTCAATCGACAGAGCAAAGTATATCATATAGATCACTTCATTGACTTCACATACCAAGGGCGCGTACATATTTCAAACCTTGGACAGCGTTAATGTCGCATTCGCAATACAACTTCGGGATTACAATACTAATAGACGTAATAATATTTATTACCTCCCTTAATATAGTTTTACTAACAAAACAATTCTGACTATAATGTGGAAGTCCCATTGCATTTATTTCAAGTGTGTGTGATTTGTACATTATAATATTATACTGCGTTATATATGCTAACCTAACACTTATTTTACTAATTTCATACACATTTTATTGCCATGGCTATACGACCCTCCCTCTCTCAACCTAAAAAAACCCGCCCTTATTGCTGAGGTCTTTAAAAAGCATACACGCATTTCGCTAATATTGCCTAAATTTAAGATAATTGTAAACTTTAGTGAATTCAAGACTTAGTTCAAAACAATTCTAATAAGATTTAGATATGCACATAAACTCATATACATGCTTCTCTAGAGTAGGCAGAAACTGAAGTACTAACTTCTTCCATAATATCACATGTGGTCTCCTGATCTGAAAATTTACTTTTTAGTTTATCTACCATACCTTTCTTTGTCATGTGCAGACTGAGGATATTGGAGGACAGTCTGCTGACTTTCCATTTCCACCACACATTGTGTGCCTAGTTCGAGTTCTGAAACAAAATTATCAATGTACATTTTTTTTTATTATCTATTGTTTTTTATATTCTTAGCACAATATAGAAAGTATATTGATTATATTATTTACTGATTAACAAGAATAAAATCTCAATCTTAGTTAGAAAAAAAAAACAATTTATATTTCAATTGTTTTATTATAATTTCTAGTATATGCTTAATATTTTTGTTATAAACTTACAAGACACAAAACACCCGTTAGATAGACCAATATGGGGGTTCCGATTATTAAATATAAGTAAACACCTATTTGCTTTCAGTCTGGGTATTTATATTGCCCATACCTGATACATTCTAGTTTAAACTTATCATAAAGGTTTATTCGTAGCATATTCAATGGACCCACACTTTTGTTTGAATATTTATTATTTCATATATTAATTAGTTTAGTACATCTCGCCATCAGCAGAAAAACCAATATTGTTAAATCATTTTATTACTAAAACTGTTCCTTACAAAGGAATTAAAAATATACTTGTTATTCAAATACCAGTATAGACATACTCATGGTTAAATTAATACGACCTTGCCATGTTTTTGTCTATAAATCATGGATTTGACAATAATAGAGGCTTTTACATACAAAATAAAACTGGATTAGGAAAAAATTATTGAAATATATAAACTGAATATTAGTGAAATTAATGTAGTATGCTCGTGTGGTTGTACATAAACTATATTGTAATAATAATGTAGTGTACAATTGAGTAAACCTTTTAATAAAAATATTATGAACTTTTAGTAGTAGTGTTTTTAATTTTGTTTATTTGCATTATAATTTAATTCGTATAAAATACTGCTCTATAAAGGCATACTTGAGAAATACAATTAAATTTCAAAATACTATGTTACAAAGTTTAGTTTAATTTAGTAGGAAAATAAAACACTAAACAAAGAACAAATTTTAACAGACACTGTTTTCCATGCAATAATCAATACTTTTTTATCTAAAATATAAAGGTGATATGCTGATAAGCTGTAAATGCATAAATTCACCTGAGAGATAATATAAAACTGTATTTATTAGTAAAATATTGAGTTGACTTACCTCGCCTATTAAACGGACGAACCCGAACGGCTACTTTTATTTTGTCAGAAGCCATTTTGACACATATATAACACAAATTAAACTAAAACACAACACTTTACACTTAAATGTAACAAGAATTATTGCACAAATTCACCCATATTCGAAAACAACAAAAATCATTATCTCACGTACTAACCGCGACGTTTCCGAATTGACACTGAGCGCCCGCCATATTGTTTTTGGTGGGAAAAGGGATACCATGAATATTTATTACAAAAACATCCAAATTGAGTTGAGTATTATGCAATTTATTACACAAATAAATTAATTATGATGGAAATTCAAAATCATATTATAAAAAAAATAGTAACAGTTTACTCTGGCTGAAAGATTATTATTCAATGCCAATTTAAATTTAAAAAGAGGAACGTATTTATTAAATCGTGACGAGCTGGATTCGTTTTGTTTTTGTCGTTTTAAAATAAAATAATAGTTGCTGCTAATTGTTATTATCTATTTACTGCTATTATTTCACCTGCATACTTTTAATTAAATATATATGTATATATATTTAAAAGTTCACTGAGTATTTAATTACATATTGCGTTAAAACTTAAAAAAGATGGCCAGCCGTATGTATGGTTGGGAGTCTACGTTTAAAACTATACAAAATAATATCAAGAAGAAATCGGATATTATAATTGCATTTATACATTGGAACTTGACGAGAAGAGGATTCCTTGTAATTGATACAGTAGAAGACGTAAGTCTATCAAATCATATTAAATCGATCGATAAGTAAAATTCGTAATGGGAGCTTGAATTCGAGGTGTCGCGTACTTTTTTCAGAATGTTTTGCGTGGAGGAGAGGCTGAAAAGGCTTCTGAAGTGCTCCCTGAAAACTGGAATACAGGCGTAAAGTATGTTCTTCGCTATCTTTACCACGACAAGCTCTATATTTTACACTCTATGGAGACTCAAGATTGCTTGATCGTCAATTTAATGGTTAGTATTCTCATTAACTCCTTAGTTATTGGTATACTAATTGCTAATAATAATAATAATAAATATTTCAGAAACCAGAAAGTAATACTGTGTACAATCTAGCTGTGAATCCAGATACGATGGTGCAACAGATGGAAGGAAGCATTGACAAAATGATTCCGGATTATTATCAATTTAATCACACTATCAAAACCAATCTTATTGATCCTGTTGCAGAAAAAGCCACTAACACAAAGCAAACACAAACTTCAAACAGTATGTATTCATTTTATTTAACTATTTGTTTCTCAAATGGCAATCCTTCCACATTTCTTGCCTCTTGTAGACTTGATTTCATGTCCTATATAATTGTGGCCATGGTGGTTATATTTTGGTTACGCTTTAGTTGAGGACCCCAGCATTTACTAAATGTGAACATGTTAATTTTTTTTTTCTAAATTGTGCCAATTTTTTTTAAAAAGGCAAGTTTATAAGGAGGTATGACGGCCGCTACCGCGGCCGTCTACTAATATAGAGTTAACTCTAACCTAACCTTTTCGTTATTCGTACAGTTTTGGGGTCCTCAACTAAAACCAAGCCAATTTATTTACAGTGCATATCACAATGTACTATTAACATAGTCTGAATTAATATTTAGGCAGTTTTTGTTTTTAATTTTTTATTGAAATAGCTTCACAATATACTTAACCATCTATTGAAAAAAAATTAACATTTCTAAATAGCGGTTTCTGAGATACTCAATAATAATCATAAGAAATTAATTATTATATTTTCTTTACGGTTATTCCTTTCCAAAGCATTTTTGAGAGATTTTGTTGATTGAACACTAATTTTGATAATGTTCTATACAAGTAGACAAGTAGAACTTGAGACATATTCCCAATTGTCACATTAAAGAATAGACAATAAATAAAATGACATCTTTTTGTTTTTATAAACATTTTTGTTATCTCAATGTTAGATTGTTTATGTAGTAGTATATTAAGATACACATTGGAGTTATATTTTTCAGTTAATAAGCGGCAATCTAAAAAGCGCAATCGTAATCCTCACCTATGGAAAATTATCCGCAAGTCAGATTTTCGTATTTATTGGAGTTTTATGATGATCGGGCGTTACGGATTTTTTGTACTAGTTGTGATAATAGCTATTTGTATATTTCAATACATTATGTTTAGATCTATAAAATGTTCGGACGTTTAGATTAGACATGCACTATAGGTAAGCAGAGGTCTCCTGAATGTTAGCTAGTACATATTTGGCATGTATCATTTGTGTGAATGATCTTCCATAGCTATTGAGTTGTATTTTATTTTTGTACTCTTTTCTTTTTGGTGCTTTCATTTTTATACTTTTATTTTGCAGTTTAAATTTCTATACTCGAATATTTTTAAATCTTTATAATACATAAAAAAAAGTACTTAACCTTTAAATGCATGATTTATTATGACCTCTTGAAAAAAATATATCTTGTAGACTTGTACATTCTAATGCAGTAGAAACAAATAAAAAATATATTATTAAAATGCTGCTAAAACTCGATAAAAAATATTGTCCTGATAGTAGTAATTCTACAACAGTATGCGTTGCGCTCATAATAATGATTTGGTAGCCGTGTTAGTGGTATGTTGCAGTTTTACGTCAGTATGCATTTAAGGGTTAATTAATAAAGTTTATATATGTATGTATGAATAAATTCTAAGTTGCAGAACAAAGTCTAGTAAAAGTGACCAATTGTATCTATCTAAGAGCATGATGGCTGTAGTGGTAATATTATACATATAAAATTTTAATATGACAAATATGATAAATATAAATTCAATTCTAGATAAGTTTGTTACTTCCGAGCTTTTAAAATAGGTTATCACTTTATTATGAAATGCTTTTTATATTTATTTTAAGAAATGTGACTTTTGGGAATGTTATTTAGTTCTTTATACATCCACCAAAACTGTTCGCTAATTAATGTTTATTATTTGTTAATGCATGCTTTATTATTAGAATGATATAAAAGTCAGTGGGAAATTAACGCAATACTGTTTTTCAGCATCATCCGAACGCACCCCATCTGTAGACTCCAATATAAGACCTACCTTACCTTCAAATACACCTTGGTAAGTAAAAAAAATGTTATTTTAACAAAAATAGCTCCATATTTCATTAAATATTTTCGTCTTTCAGGTCACCGCCAGATATAATAGATAACCCTAGGCTAATCGGTAGTGCTGATCTAAATCCTTTTGCTGGTGGTGGAGGTATGCTGTTTGATCCATTCGGACCATCTGGAGGAAGAAGTTTATTAGAACCCGGACATGGTGTACCTGGAGGATTGCCTAGGTTTAAATGTTATATTTTATAATGCATTCTACATTCTATAAACTTAGTGATAATTAACTTATTGGAGTCAAAACGGGGCCAATATAGATGTGGACACACATATTGACTGTCAAAGTTGAACTGTATTTGTTTCAAAGGGAAGTTAAAACTACACTTATATGGACGCTTCACCGCCTCCATACAAACTACTAACTAAAACTAAAGTAGCAGGGTTGTCAATTACTCCTTGTTTACTATTATGCATATAACTTCTCAGTAACTACATTAGACTAATTATGATTGTGTTACAGAGGCTCAGTACCACCAGGCGCAAGATTTGATCCATTCGCTCCACCAGGTGTTGGTCCTATGCCAAACAGAAGACGCCCACCGCCAGACGCAGATCATTTTCCACCTCCCGGAGCTGATAACATGTTTATGTAGATTCTCAAATATGTAATTTATATATTCTCAACTATGTATAATTGTCTTGTTAATAAAAGTATTGAAATGTGATTGTGTTATTATTATTTTCATTGTTACAATTTTCAATGAGCTTACATCAAGATATTTTAGTATGGTGGTCCCCTCTGTGGATTATTTCTATTTCGTGGTATTGCCAAAACATTGTTTATCTATCTAATGATTTTAAATAATTTCCTATTGTTTTTATGTAAATTTAAATAAACTTCATAAATTATTTTAGTTTAACGTGGCAGTAAGATGGAGATATAATTTTGCTTGACAAGAATGGAAGAAGCAATAGAACAAATAAATTGATATAATAATGTGTTATTTACACAATAATAACCTTATATTTAATGTTAATAATATTTTAAATATGTTATAAAATAAATCACACAAAAAGTATTCATAACAAAAAATATTTTATTTCAATTACTAAGCGAAAATATGGCAACATTATTTAGTTCGGTGAATATCCTCGCGCGGTGCACACGTTTTCGGCGTGTGCTATAATTTTTATACTGTCCGTACGCGGCCACATCCGTTCAATTTATATTCAATGTGTATGGCTGTGGTGGTAAGTGTTACTTCTATTATTTGTTATTAATTAATAATATGATGCCTATATTCCTTTAAATGGACAAGGTCGTGCCCTCCCTGAATTATAACTCACGTCACCAGACATTTACAACCGACTTGAAATTACAATTTATTTTCGTTATAATGATGAAACAATCATTCTTAACAAGCTAATCAAAGTAAATTTGAGTCTATATATACAATTTTGACTGTATTGTCATTAAATACAATCGTGCGGTCATTTTGGTTAGTTCTAAGTTCTATCTTAGATAATTTCTCATAATTAGCAATCTATTTCCACTTTAGTTTACATATTATTTTATAATTGCATATGTGTCCATTTATATTCATTAATTTTTGCTGAAATAACTGCATTCTGATCTCATCTTCGGGGCGTGTCGTTAATAAAGCTGTAAAGGGGATTAAATGAATGTTTGCTCTAAAAACGTTCTCGCCATCCTTTTGGTAATTTACTAATACTTTTCTAAATAATGAGTAATAATGTATGAATAATACAAGTAATAACAATTCTGTATATATATTTATCTTTTTAATATATAATATAAACCACAGAAGTCATGATAGAGCATGTTCATGTTTCACAGTATTGCATAATATAACATATTTGACCCTCGGTTTAATCTACGTTTTTGTTTTCTATTTCATGACTCATATAATATTTATTTCAACAAAATTGACTATACTATTTTTTTATAAGTTACTATAACAACTTATTTATCCAAAAATAAACTTGTAGAAACAATTGCACTTTTAATATAATTAAAATATCATTATCATAGGACATGACTGACAGAAATGATATATGTGAAGAATAGAATTTTCTGGCATTTGTAGTTAATTTAACTTTCAATTCGGAGTCAGTCGGTTGTACATGTATTTATTGATTACTAGGAATTATTAAATTAATTTTAACGACCAAAAATAGCTTTAAAGTTTTGAAATATTAAGTTAAAATAATCGGAACTCACAATATGTGTACTAACTTGTGAGTAAAGATTATGAGAATTGCATTTATTATCACTTTAGTTTAGACTACCCACAATGTAACAGTCATTTAATTTACAAAAATGTTAATAAAATAATAGGTCTACTGTTAGGTCACTTTCAAAATTGTATTTATTTGTTTCCCTTACAAAATGGAATAAACAAAGATACTCTGACAGACTAATTAAAAACAATGTTTAGCTTTATATTTAGTAAAGATTAATATTAACACATTTTTTATTATATTCTGCTTGAAAATAATAATTTTTGATAGATGGAAAGAAACACTTTTGTGAATAGATTCCACTGGAATTTCTACCTGAACCTTTATCCCTTTTTTATAGCTCGACTTGATCTTCAGGTTTATTTCAACAGGATCTTGTATTAATTTTATTATTATGTCACTATTAATTGATCACTTGCATGTTTTGTATTACGTATATATATTGTCCTGCAAATTTAGTGGCATATTGGTAATATAATCCTCAATTTCCATCAATCTTAGTAATCCTTGACACAATACTGAAAGGGACTAAATCTAATTGGAGCTGTCGTCTGACCTTAATCTACACAAGAAGGGGAATCTATTAATTTTGTATTGTTCATTTGTGTTACCTTAAGTGTAGTTTATTCAACCTGTTCACTTTTGTGCTCTCATTGCAATGACCTTTCTTAGTGTGAAATTGTCATAAATTGTCTAAAATAAATTTTGCAAGTTATAATGAAGTTATTAAAATTGTAATGAGTACGTTGTAAAAATATTTGTTCGTAATTATCGTAATATACGTGCGAAGAATGTATCTACATAATGTTTCAATAATATTTCTTATTATCTCTTGGTATTAAAGCCTTCAATATACATTTATATTAGTGTATTACTATATAAATAAGATTATTCGACATTTATACGCGTAAAATATTCGATAGGGAGCCGTACAGACGCTTGGTAAAAAAAACTTCGTCACGTATCCTTACAAGGGCTGCCGTCGGGGGTCATTGTACCAGGCAAGTTCCCCTCGTGTCGCCTATCCGAATGTGTAGGAACGGCCGCCGGAGAACGAACTGTACACACTCTACAATACCTATAACTACCCACCGCGAGGGTGAACGGTGAATGATTAATGTGGCTATGTTATTCTTACTTCTTTCGTCTTCGTTATATCTAATGCTTATTTCCGTTCGATGATTCAAGATTTTATTTCTTATTTTTGGACATCGTGATCCGAAAATTAGTTAGTTTTCCTAGAAGGAGTAATTTGGCCGTTACTGGCGTGAAAATAATTTGGTGTACGCGATGTTTATTTTTGGATTTTTGCTTCCAAATTCGAGTAAAGTGAGCCGTTGCTTACTCAGAATCGGATGACTGAGCGCGATTGGCGTTTGACCCGATTAGTCTATTTAGATTAATTATCACACAGACACTTCTGCGGTTGTGCTATTTTATATTCCATGAGTCACGTTTGGTATCAATTAATTTGGCAGCGTGTCTAATGGTTTAACCTCGAATGATTAATATTTTTTAGATCGCATATTTTTAGTTCTATCGTTGTCTATATAATTTATAGGGAGAAGTCATAAACTTCATATATTTAATATGAGAGAGTAGTATATCGTTTGAAATTTTATTCCTTTTATAACATTTAGATTGCGACCTAAATGTAGAAAGTGGTAATTTGGACCGATATGATAAGACGGGCGGCTCTAGTACAGGTAAGTAAAGTATGTCAGTGTGAACTGTGCGGGGCACAAACTGGAACCAGGTCACTCAGGCAGGTCGTGTCCCTCATCTTCTATTCATAGAAAGATTTATACCTATACCCTCTTTATATAGATTTTAAATTGTAACGGTCTAATAAACAGGATAACACATTTTCGCTCCAGATCGTATTAATTTAATCCTCTGAAATTAAAATTCTGTTTTAACGAGTGCCGTGCTCTCATTCATGAATTTTCAATAAAATAATCTTGTGAAATTTTCTATGTCAGACGGAACCCCCTCTCGTCCCACTCCCTTACGTCATGCGCACTACGTCACTGTTTGTGACGTCATCGTTTGATCCTTTAACATTTTCCGAGTAATAAGCAATTGAGCTATAAATATAGGTAGAGTGACGTTTAAGAGGCTTATATAACCTGTATTGTCGTATTTTATTTATTTTGCAAGCTTATTCTAATTTTATTCTCTTTATTTGTTTATATTAAAGCCGTTTCGGCGTACTATTTTATTTATATATCTTTTTTTCGGATCACCTTTTCTTTCTTTATTCGATAAATATGAATTGTGTGTTCGGTAATTAATGAATCTTATCGTAATCGGATGCTTATTGAAACAAATGAACGTCAATGATAAAAATATCAAACCGTTTATAAGATGGAATGTTTTACGTCACCAATTCCATTGTTTTATTTCACTTTGAGGAAGTACTGGCAGTTATTAAATGTTTTATTGGTTTTAACATTGAAACAATACAATTTCATTGCTATACATTTTCTGAGAAATCACTTTATAAATTAATGTAACAATAATAATAGCTTTCAGTTCATAGCAGACATCATAAAGTGTAACAATTCGAACAATGAGGATTGTATTCCCCTAATTTCTAGCGTCTATAGCCGTATAGCTATTCGTATGCGGGCTGGGTGGTGCCGTTGACCGAGTATTGATCTTGCGCACGAAGTGGGTCGCGACCCGTTTCACGCTGCACATCACCCCACCCTCCAGTGCATTCCTCCCCGAGGCGAGGGTTACAAACATAAACACCGTAGTATGATTCCCGGTGTCTAGTTTTAGTTCATTGATTAAGCACATGTTGGAGCTAATATATCCTTGCGTCATCAAATAAACAATTTTCTAGTCCAGCGGTTCCCAAACTTTTTTGACGAAGGAAAAAGCCTTAATATAATTATTAAGAAACTGATTTATATGTATTTATGAATAATCATATATCTCCCTTTGGTAGGTAGTTTTTGCAGTATTTCAGCCCTAGGGCTCCGCGGAACACACTTTGAGAATGGCTGTTCTAGTCTATATGATGTATGTGTTTAGATCTCCGACAGTATCTTATTGATAACTTCCTCAGTTCAGTCAACGTCTTAGGTCATTATATCCCATTGCCGCTCGGGCGTATACCCTTTAGTAATATGACCTCCATCGTCGTATTTTATTGTTGAAGTAATAGGCGCATTATTTCTTAATCTATATCATCACAAGCATAATAAACTTCAATAGCAGTCATTATTTCGTCTTGTTCTTTAAATAGTACGGCATTATCGTTTTTGTCACAAAATGTCAGTCACGGCAATCTCGTGATTTTTCGTAACTGGTACTGTTCCCATCCACAATCGTTTATTTTCGAATTCATTATCTAGCGTACTTATAGCCGATGTAAAATATTTAGCGAACGATTTGGCATCACGCTCCTTGGTATAGTCGTTTTATTCGTTCGTCTCCATCGTGCACCGAAGATGTATAAAAAAATACGCAACGTCGAATAGGTGAGATATTTCTACTATATTCACGCTTCCATTGTTGGCAAAGCGATTTAAACGGCTGAATAATGTCTCCTGATTGGTCCGATGGGTGGGCGAGTCTTTATATATGACTTTGTGAAAGTTTGACTTAATATACAGCTGCCGTAGTCGCGCTGTAATTGTACGTTTACTTTCCATTGAATATCATGTTACCGTTTATTATGAGCTGCCACTTTATTAATAAATTATTCTTACTCAGGTTGAACGATCGTAATTTTTAAACTGCTATTAAAATCCTTTTCAATTATTTACTCTTATTTTTAAGAGTATATCTTACGATATTGAAATTGGATACGTATCAACAATTCAAAACAAATACGTATACAATATTTTGTTTTTATAATTAAGGTTTTTACTTCACAATAACACGTGATAATACGGCTAACGTATTCGAATCCTATATAAAATATGACGCACTACGTTCGAGATATCAACATTAAAGATAGGTATTTGATTGATATATTCATATGAAACGATAAGAAACTAAATGTCCGCTAATATCTACATATGTTGCCAAGCGAAGATTGACCTTCGTGTGGTATTGAATGGCTGTCTCGAATTGGTTTCTGCAATCTGTGGAGCTGCTTTATATTTAAATTAATTACGTCTTTACTACTCAATATATGTATAAAATGGGCATGCAGCTCTAAATTCGCTTGTTCATATTAATCGTTATCACCTGTTTTAGGAATGATAATTTCACTACTATGCGAGCTGATTAGATATCATATTATAATCTTTTCCTCTATTTGATTATTCGTAATTTCCGTTTTAAATTGGCTTTATTAAGCCACGTACGTGTCGAGATATATAATACACCCGAAAAAAGAACATTTAGTGATTCCCAGAACTTAATATTTATTGTCCAATGTAGGCGTATTAATTTTCCTGTTGACTTGTTTCGTTGTTCAAATATCTTCTGCTTAATTTGTCTTATCGGTTATGAAAAAAAAGCTGTTCATTCGAGTGTATTTTACACATGTTTTAACAGTTATTTTTATTGTACTCGCCATACAAGACCCGTTGAACGTTTGATACCTGCAGCCTAATGATAATACACCTATAAAGCTTGTGCGGTTAATGACACGATAACCATTAGTGTACGCATTACGATCCATTTAATATGCAATTGGAAGACTGTCGATTTAACGCTCATAAGTGACGTTTTGTTCATATTTAACAAGCCATATAATTTTAAACATGTGTACATATAAGATAAAAATTTCAGCAAATATATTTTAATGGAACATAATTTAAAAATAAATACTATTTCTATAAATAGCACTTCCCAGACGCAGGGGGTTGGCGGCTGTGGGCTTGGCTTCTACGTCAAAGCCGCCGCTTCGTGGAAAGCTCAGTGGAACTTCACAAGATAGATAACATTATTCTATCAGTAGACTCGAGGGGCAAGCAACCTTCATCACACGTCAAGGGCTTTTGAAGTTATCCATTAAGAAATACTTTCAGAAATTTCAATTTTTTGATACATAATGTATAATTTTAAATGTGTGGAAAGTTCTGATATGTCTCGTTGGTATTCCCGAAGCAATTCTCTTGTTCGCAGTCGTCACCGCGTGGGAGTTACTGCGCGTAGAATTCTTTCTTGTCTTTCTGCTATTCTTAGAATACGTCCAATCGCACACTTAAGTACCTCAATTTAATTTGTAGTCTCATTACTAAAACAAATGCTGGCAGATGTGCTGTCATTTATACTAACTGAGCTTTATTTAAGAAAGATGTTCTTTCAAACGAACGGCGACATCTTCGTTATGGCGGTGTGTTATGTCTGCTGAGACTGGCTGTTGTTATCTGAAACTTATATTGATTGTTATGTCTCTGGTGTTCATATTAATGGCGTTATGGGTCTGAAATCTTAGAAACTGAAGCATCTAAATGATCTCCGCCCGTCGGATGGGTTATAGTGACGCCAACGCCCCCGCAGCCGTCGCGTCGTGACGTCGCTCGCTACGGACCGGCTTGGCCGCTACGATTGCCGGTTCTCCATCCAGTCTCCGTCCGACTGCGGCACGCGTAGTGTCTAACCGTTGCGATGTGAACTACTAAACTTCTAAACTGTCATTAACGACAGCTTTTGTTGCGTGTGCACTATTTTTTTGTTTTTGTGTTGATCCCAACTTTTAGTTTTGTTTTTAAACGTTTTCGGTGTTATCATTGAACTCTAGTGCCTACCAGATAAATGTAAGTGTTACCGGATAGTGATTGCAGTGGTTATGTTTTGAAATGACTTATTGTGGAAAATATACATTTACAAACTATTTGTTTTCGTACATTGCACGTGTTTCACGGACATGTAAATCAAAGTATGACAAATTTAGTGTATTACTTTTTTCCTTGTCATTTTATCTTTTAAACAAGAGCGTGACCACTTCAAGTTTTTTTAAATGATATTCTGAACGTTGAATAGAATCAACAAGTGTGACGCGAATTCTTCGCGAACGACCCACGGGATTACTTTTATAATCCGCGCACTGAATTACTAAAACGTAATTTATTAAGTTATCTATTTTATATTTAGTCGTCAATTTCCGCAATGTGGAAAGTGGGTATCAGTTGCTGACGTCACAAGAGTTGATTGGTGACCGTGCGAGGAATTAATTGAACCTGCACTTGTGTAAGCTAGGATTGTCTTTGGGAGAGTTCCAACCTGACAAGCAAATTCATGCAATGACAGTTTGCCTTGTTCGAATTGTTTGTATCATTTTTATCAATTTAAACGTATACTTTTAATATTACCGTGACATTGATCTTCGTTCGTATCGTGCTTCCGTCTCAAGATCACATTGACGCCTATGTATTGCGTAAACTATCGCAATACTTGCATCTGTTAACACGAATAAACAATAATGTGCGATGCATGGTTTATTGTCAACAATGGAATTTATTTGAAGTAATTATCTTATTGTTTTCGCGCAAAAATGTTAATGGTAGCCTATTTAATGATTAAAATAGAATAATCATGACATAAATAGTTGTGAAATGAGGCAATCTCTGATGGTCACTTGGGCCAAATTGCTATTCTGTGTTTCTATCGCATCGATTTGTTCTGTTATATATATACCTATATATTTTTTATTATCTAGTACATTTATAAAGAGTTGGTAACCGCGATACGTGTTTTGTAAACTATCAGCAGATGTTGCCAAGTCGACCGTGTTGAGATAAGATTTAAATTGCATTTACCTACCTACCTAGACTTAAGCGTAGGTTATATTGTTGCTACCGTGTAAGAACCGGATAGGCTAGGTCGTTTTTATAATCTTCACACAACTCTGAGCCGTGACCATCTGTGCTTGGTACATCTCGTCTTTTGTCATGACAATTGTACGTGAGCAGGTAGCTAGTTTTAAATATGCATTTCTTAGTATTTGTTAACAAAATATTGTATAGTTGAATTAAAATGCGCCCGTACTCGCTCGATGACATTTCAAGGTTATTTATTGTGCTCGTTTCCTAGAACTGCTCTACTACAATTGGACTTGTTATCCTAATAGTATGCTATTTACCTTTTTGTTTTATTTTTCTTTTGTTTTTATTGAATTTTAATCACATATATATGGAAATGTTAGTAATGTGAGCTATAAGTAATTATCATTAACACTTTGTGGTTTATTACGTCAGATGATATATAGTTTCATCGACGTTTCTAGACTGGAACTCGGCGCTGTGATTGTCAGCCCGTCGTCGGATCGTTTCGATAGGTGCCAACGCTAATGATAGAACAATAACATCCGCGTGTCCTTGCATTACTGCATTCTTGTCATTTTATTACTCGTTCACTATTTCAGTACATCTATTGTTAATGCAAATTACTACTAACAAGTTAATTAGTAACATTTGATTTTGTATAGATTCTCAATTCCAGACTACGTTATGTTCATATAAAGTATACAGGCAATTGAAGTTTTATAAATGAAATGGGTTATACTTTTATTGCCCCTAAAATTTGGTAGTCCACTCGTTTATATATATTTGTATCTTATGGAGTTTATCGACCGACTCTCGTCTGGGAGATGGCTAGACATCGCTGCACATAAATGGTTCCTTTGTGCTAACTAACTTTGCATGAAAGTCAACTCAACAAAGTACATTGTTATTACTGTTTATTTTGAAATTCGAACTCTTCACGACACCTCGAGTACATTTAAGTTTGCCTTCAAGGTTTAATGACCGATCTCGACACAATCTATTATAAAAAAATATATGTTTAAATATTTTTGCGATTTTACGAAAATGGGGTTACGTCGCACTTTCTTAGCGGACATTATAAACAAGTCGTAGATATTCTTCGTGTGTTGGTATGCGATGAGCGGTATGAATCTCATGAAGAGCTGTTCTATATAAAAGTACCTATTATCGTGTACGCGCAGAGCATTTGCCAAAAATTGTTGCGTCGCCGTTCTCGGAGTCGCGCTCTTTACTTCATCGTAATTCGTCGTCTTCGACTTTCGTGCTAATTGTACGAATTTGAGTCGCACTGTGATACTTCAAAATGTTGTTTTGGTTAGAAACTGAAATGTTTATCGAGTTTATTCTCCAATTAGTTTTCTATGCATTCACTGAATTAATTTATTTGTGTTCGGAGGACAAATTCTGCGGAACATTTCTGATTAGTGCCTGAATGAGCGAGAGGGATTCCCAAGGCGCCATCAATTATTCCAAAGTTAGTGCAGTTTGAATATGCGTCGTTACATTTTTTTTAATCCGACATTTACATAACGTTATCTTTTAAATTAGTTTACAGACAAATCTTGTTATCTTATCGTTATATTGTTATTATTACTTTTTAGTCAGTTAAAATATTTATTCGTTTAGTAACTCTTGTACAGACGATTGTAGTTTACCACCAAAATGACGTACATAGGGTGTGGGGATCTACGCTGCGAACAATGCGCTATTGTTATTCGATTGAGCAATGTAATTTGTTTCAGCTGGATATCTCTTCAGTGGCGACATTGATGGAGTTCCGCTTGGACAGCGCGGAGTACTGCCAGGCTCAACACAAATAAACTCGCGGGCTCAGGAACTCGGGCAGGCGGAGAGCCAGCTGCGAAGACCCATGCGGACGAGGGAGAGCTCGCTATCACATCCGACACACCACCCACAGGTATGCATTGTGCGAAATATGAAACATGCTAAAAGCGTTATTGAGATCTGTTGTTTACTGTGGTTGTTATCATTTATGTATTGGTCGCGGCTGGTATAAACAAGATACCGATGATGACGTTTGCGATCAATCTTGGCAGTACTTCAACACTCTCGCAGATGTATGGACTCTCACATGACCCAAACTTCGCTTTAGAAATCAAGTGGCTATTTTTGTGGCTCTTTTTTTTATTTCTCTTGACACCTCAGTTTGTGTTGACGCTTCAATTGAAATACACACACAATGTTTATTTATACATTATTTTATATATCCTTCCGACCTTATTTTAGTTACAAAACCATATTAAAGCACGTTTTCTATTTGTTACAGCTACCTTAAATTCGGAACCCGCCAACCGTTCGAAGCATATCATTCAGTTGCTGAGTTTTAAGTGTTGTAAAGAAACTTATGTTTTTCGCGTAATTTTTAGTTCCATTCCACGTTTTGAACTTTCGTTTGTTTTCTTCCGAATGCGCTCGAACGGCTGAAAGCGACCTCCATGCGGGTAGATCTCTTTATATAATCGGACCCTTTCTAATAAAAAGTATCGAATCTGCCGTGTGTTGTGTGGAAATAGAGTGATAATTTGTCTGTTTGTAACATTGACGGAGTGTCACCTTCCTCTGACGTGTTGAGTTGTCAGTCTGCTGAAGTGCGCGTCACATGAGCATCATGAAGCAGAAGGACATTCGCCCCGCGCCCTCGCTCATCGAGTACAAGACCATGCGGTTCCTCATCACCGACCGCCCCTCGGACGTCAACATGCAGTCCTACATGCAGGTCGGTTAAAACCCACTAACTAACATTATATATAGATCAAATAGCCACCTTTAACAATATTGTATCCATCTTGCATCATCATGTGCATTACAAAGTTTTCCTATGCATTAGAGATTAGCCTTGTTAGATACTGTACAACTAGAGTTCAAGGTTCAATAATATTGACTCGCGAAATTATCAACTAGCTTTTTGTCAAGGTTGGTTGAATACTGCTTCATTTGTGAGATACCTATGTATTTGGAAAATACCGCTCTGGTCCAGCATAGATAATGAGAAGCTGATAATACACTATAAACAATTGGGAATTGTAAAAGGAAATGCAATAAAAATAGCAATTGCATTTGAAACAGTAGCATAGCATAGAAAGTGCAGTGTAGATAGTCAATATGTTAAAACTTTGCATTAGGAGCTGAAAAAGCACAACGTCTGCACGGTGGTCCGCGTGTGCGAGCCTAGTTACAACACTGAGCCGCTCGTTGGCGCCGGCATAGAGGTGCGTGATCTCGCCTATGACGATGGCACATTCCCGCCCGCCAACGTCGTCGACGAATGGTTCGAGATCCTCAGGGACAAGTGAGTACAATATATTATGCATTTTTAATAAATAAAATATCCTTTAAGCATTTTAAACTGAATAATTTTGCAGAGCCCAAAATATGCCGGAATGTGCGGTGGCAGTGCATTGCGTGGCTGGCCTCGGCAGGGCGCCCGTCATGGTCGCGCTGGCTCTCATTGAGCTCGGCATGAAGTACGAGGATGCAGTTGAAACCATCAGGGAGTGAGTACCTCATGTTTACAAAAATTCAGTTCAGTAACAAACATCAGCTCTAATTGTAAGGTAATCCCTACTGATTAGAAGTTATATAAACATTTATTTCCCGTATTTATAGTAGTCTAATATTATCTACGAACTAGATATATAAAATATGTGCATTTATCTTTGCTTAGAGATGTGCGACCTATTTGGTTTTTAAATGCGTAAAAGTCCAGGAGCTGTCTTGTGGGAGGATGCAAGTTGTAAATATTTATTTCATGTGCGTTTGTTGCAGCAAACGTCGCGGGGCCATCAACGCGAAGCAGCTGACGTATTTGGAGAAGTACAGACCAAAGTCACGCCTGAAGAAGAATGGCCACAAGAACTCCTGCTGCATTCAGTAGCCGCCCGGTCGCGTCTGTAGGAAACCGTCCCAGCGCCGGAACAGCGAATCTAGCTCTGATTTCACACACACACTTGCACAGAATATATCTAGCGACAATTATATACAATTAAAAATATCGTTATTGCGATTTATAATTTCATACGTCAATGTTGGTGTTCGTAGATAAAGGATTGAGGTTAGAGAAATGTTGCCATATGAAAAACTTAATGTTAAGAATTGATACACCAATTTAATTTTTAGGTACGTTTTCTTGAAAACCACGACTTCGTCTAAGTAAATAGAGATGCTTGACATTGTTGGCTTGGAATTATAAATTGTAATTTAGTAGTATGTTTGAACGCTTACCTCTTTCTTTCGAATTCATTATTTTTGTTTTTTCGCAGTTACATTCCTTGGCTTCTTTGCATCTTTCTACTATTATTTCAGCTGTATTAGATCTTTTTGACAATTTTATCGGAGAAGGGGGAAGCCATATTGTATGATATTCTGGAAGTGACTAACCTCGTGCCGCACTGTGGAGTTTAGGAACGTTGATGTAGAAGCGAGCCACAATTTGTGTTCAAATGACTCGGGTATTTGTATACTTGTTTACAATCATAATAAACTATATCCATAATTAAAGCGTCATTTATTCACTATTACGATTTTGTGGCAATGTTTGAGCTAAAATGATCTTTTATTTTAAGAATTATTTACTTTCAATTTGGAAGTTTGTGATGATAGGGAGATGTTATAGAGACTATTTTCTTCAATGTATTTTATAATTTGTGAGATGAATATGGGATTTGACATTTTTTTTTATTATTACAATTAAGTGCTTTTATATAATGATGTGCAAATATTCTTTAGCAAATTTATCAAATATTTATGAATTTGTTTGAAATAGTTTGGTTCAGTCTAGTGAGATGCTTTTGTGTACTTCGAGACGTTAATCTGTCGACTGTATAAGACTAAATTCAAATTAAAATATCTATAAATATATTAAATTTGACTCACTGATGTTCCGCTAATGAAATAGGTATTTGATATTATTTTTCTATATCTAATTTTATGAAGTTTATCAAATATTATGCTGTAACATGGAACAGTCGCATTCATAAATAAATTTTATTTATAAGGAATTGTATTTTCATTTCGTAGTAACCTTTTAACCTCACATTTTTGGGTGTGGTGCGGACTCTAAACATACTAAATATATTCCCAAGAATATCAACTAATTTTATGTGTTTATATTTATATAATTGTTCCGCTGTTAATTAATACATATAAATTGCAAGCGTTTTTTGCGAGCAAAGAGATCACGCACACGACTACTTTTTCTAACTACACTTCAATTGGTCGTGTACAGAGAATTTTTTTGACACTAATGACAGCTGTGTGCAAAAAGTTAGTAACAAAACATTTCGAGAGTGTTTCTTCTCGTATAATTTCTGAAACGAATGGTTATTTATAATATACATAAATTAGCGGCTATGGTCTCCAAAAAATCCAAATTAGAACCTGTTCAAACAAGTACAGAAATTTCTCGACAAGATATTGAAAGTTTTGTAAAAGGTTTGCAAATTGCGCGCGAAAATACTGCAAATTCCGTTGTTGATTTTTTTAATAAGAAGCGTGTTAAAATACTATCTAAAGCTGAACTGGTGCCTGATTACTGCGAGGGTATCGTGTATTGGATGTCCAGGGATTGTAGAGTTCAAGATAATTGGGCGTTCTTGTTTGCTCAGAAATTGGCTTTGAAGAATCAAGTCCCATTACATGTATGCTTTTGTTTATATCCAAAATACACAGCTTTGAGACATTTTCACTTTTTATTGAAAGGTATGGCCCCATATAATAGATATAAACACACTTCAGAAATTTTATAATAATAAATAACATGATAATTTTCTTAATTGATTTGTAATCTTGTTTTTATAGGATTAGAAAAAGTATCATCAGAATGTAAAGCTTTGAACATTAAGTTTCATTTATTAAAGGGTTCAGGGCCTGAACTCCTTCCTTTATGGGTTGAAAAGAACAAAATTGGTGCAGTTGTGTGTGATTTCGAACCTTTGAAGGTTCCTTTGAAAATGGTTGAACATTTAAAAGAAAATTTGAAGATGGATGTACCACTTATAAGGGTAAAAAAAAAACAAGTGAATAAAGATACAAAGTTTAGTGTAATCAAACCTAACTTAGCTTTTTAGATATCGGAAATAGATTCGTATATAGCAATAGGACTTGGATCATTTCATCTACAGCATGTGTGGTCCATTGGCTAATTCGCTAATCTTTAGTTCTAATTCAATTGCCAATCAAAATTAATGGTAATTTACAGAAACATCAAAGTAAGGTTACCATTATAATAGATATAATATTATATAATAGATGTGGAATATAACATAAGATATAATTTGTAAAAATAAAATTTCAGGTAGACGCACACAATGTAGTGCCATGTTGGATTGCTTCAGACAAACAGGAATACTCCGCACGTACAATAAGGAACAAAATAAACTCAAAATTAGATGAATTCCTAACTGACTATCCACCACTTATTAAACATCCTTATAAAAGTAGTTTAGAAGCTGATGTAAGTTTTTTATTTGTTATCATTTTCTACAGAATATTAACTGTGGATTAAGTTTGTTCTCAAAGTTAATGGCAATTCAGGAACCTGTATAGAACATAGGCCAAAGTATTAAATTAGAGCTAGAATGTTACAAATGGTAGATAATGCCAGTAGCATTAAGTTTATTATTATGCTAAACACCAACTTAACTGTGTATAGTCTAAAATTCTTCTTTCTAGATTGTATTTGAATCTGTTTCCTTTTATCAAACTTAAATAAAATTAATAAATTATTTATTCACAGAAAATAGATTGGGAGAATACAATATGTTCAGTAGAAGCAGATCATGCGGTGAAGCCTGTGGAATGGGCTAAGCCAGGTTATGAAGAAGGCATTAAAGTATTACAACAATTCATTGAACATAAACTAAAGCATTATGCTGAAAAGAAAAACGATCCCACAGAAGATGTCACAAGCAACTTATCTCCTTGGCTTAATTTTGGTTAGTTCTTTACCCTCGGTTTCCTCCCCATCATTGTTTTTGTACTAGTCATTTGCAGATCATTTATAGTAGAAAAATAGAAATTATTTTCTAAAATCTCAGAATTCATTGACGATGGTCTAACTAGAAGAGTATGCCCTGTCAACCTTGGCACACCAATTGACAGGCACAAAAGGTTGTTCTGGCTACTTCAAGTATGGGAACTAGGTCACTAGTAATTTACTAAGAGTAACAACCACCATGTTTCTATGTTTGGAACAACTTGCTCATTAATATTATACCTATATAATAAAATATTGTCCATTTATTCATTTGTTTGCTGTTATCTAATTGATTAGGCTAAAGTTAAAATGCCAGCAACATCTATAGTCTAATCCGATGCTTGTATTGTATGGAAAAAGTTTTAGTAGCTGAATTAATAACAATAGAAACATCTTCTAGGACACATTTCAGCACAAAGAGCAGCACTGTGTGTTGAAAAATATAAGCATAAATTTCAAAGGAGTGTTGAAGTATTTCTTGAGGAGGCTATCGTTAGAAGAGAATTGACTGATAACTTTTGTTTTTACAATGAAAACTACGACTGCTTGAAGGGCGCTAATGAATGGGCTCAAAGGACATTGGATGAGCATAGGTAATGTTGATAGATCTACAATGTACATTCGATAATCTTCAAATGGATACAGGTTGGACTTTGAACTAGAAGTAACAATCATTAGAAAGGGATAACTATATTCTTATTGTGTCGTCTGCGTTCGTTTGTCGAAGTTGAAACATGTGTGAAAGGGATGCAGATATCTCCTTTGCCGTTTGCGACTTCGTTTCCCTGTCTATCGCTTATATACCTACAAAAACTGTATCCATTTGAAAATCGCCACGTGTACATCATTTCTAGGATACTGCAATAAACTGTTACATACCTGTTTAAATTATTAATTCTTGGAAGATATAATAAAGTATAATACAGATTTATTTTGTATGCTGTTATACTTCTTTTCTCATTGCTCATTAGTACTGTTTGATAAAGCCCAAATATACACAAATTTAATTTTAAATGTATATTTATAATATACAAATCTCTACGTCCAGTTTTTTATAAGTAAATAAATTAAATAATAATTTTTAGTGTGGCCGTAGTACAAGAGAGTTTTAAAATGATTAGATAGTTGTATTTCAGAATCAGCTTAAAGGACAGTTTTATGATATTTTACAGAAAAGACAAACGTGCCTATATCTACACCTTGGAGCAACTAAGAGATAGCCAGACTCATGAAGACATCTGGAACTCTGCACAAAAACAACTAGTTGTCGATGGCAAAATGCATGGTTTTCTTAGGATGTATTGGTGTAAAAAGATTCTGGAATGGACTTCGTGTCCTGAGGATGCATTGAAATATGCATTGTATTTGAATGATCACTATAGTCTGGATGGGGTTGATCCTAATGGTAACGTAGGTTGGTATTCGTCAAATCATATTAAATGTTACATACATGTAAAGTAGTATCTGTATTTGCTAAAAGCTACAAACTTTTAAAGAGTGGTAGGCAAACTGACAGTATGCTGTCCTGGGGAAGTACCACCACTTTCAAGCGGAACACCCGTGAAGTGACCTAGTCGCGTTTCGGGATCAGCTTGGGAGTAGCCGGGATAACGAGAGGAGTGTGTCCTGTTAATTTAGACAGAGCACATTCGTCTCCTCAAGCCGGCATAGTGGAGTCGACTGTTACGCGCGGACATCTGTCTGTGGTAACAGTTGTCTCCACTCATGGACCACACTCTAGCTTAACATCAGACGGAGTGTGGTCATATGCTGGGCTATTAATAAAAAAACTTCTTTTCCAGGATGCATGTGGTCAATATGCGGTGTTCACGATCAGGGATGGCCATCAAGAGATATCTTCGGTAAAATAAGATATATGAACTATGCTGGGTGTAAAAGAAAATTTGATATACCAGCATTTGTTTCACGATATCCAAATAAAACTACAGATGAGAAAATAATGGAAAATACAAAGAAAAAGGCTATCAAACGTAAATAAAATGAAGACATACTCTTCTGAATTATTTTATATTTAAAGGGTTATCTTGCTGAAACTTGTTTAAGATCGACTCATTTAAGCTTAACCGTTTGAGTGCGAATCGTCGCTATAGCGATTCGCGGTTCGTCGATTTAGCGACGATAGCGTCAGTCAGAGTTTGGTGTTCACTTAGTGAGGGCTATTTATATATTTGTAATTTTATGAATAAAAAAATATTTTTTCTCAATTTCTCATAGTAATTTTCAATCTATTTACCAAAAACCTATAGCACTCAAACGGTTAAGAATAGACATTAATAGTTTGTGGAAATAAATACTCATTATGTCCTCTTTATATACTTTAATATACTAATGAGTAAAAGAGACAACAATATTTTTATCTGTGATAGAATTAAGACTGATGTAATGATTTGATTCTTAATATTTTGTACATACTTCAATATAGACCAAGGACTTTATAGTCTGAGTATTTTTCAAAATTGAATTTTTTCATGAGCCATATTAAATACGTTTTTTAAAAGTATTAAAAAACGTTAAATAGTCTTTCATATTTGATTTCAATGTCAGTAATTTAAAAATATTTTGAAACACATGGAACTGTAATATTTTTTTAAAATGTAACAGCACAAAAATCGACACATAATCACAAATAATCCTTCAAAGAGCCGCAGGTTGGCCACCCCTGATGTAGAATATAATATATTCATACAGAGGAACAATAATTTCTCATAGTAATATATTATTCTAGCGTTCCATCTCCAACCTACTAAGATTATTAAAATGATCCATGCTAAGTCGTCAACAATATCTATACAGGGTTGCATGCGAAATTCAATTAATAGTGTAGATTATAACCATGTAACTTCCAGGACAGTGATTTTTAATAAAAATAAAAATAATTAATTTTGGTTTTATTGTCAAAAGTTACTCCTGAATTTGACCTTCATTGCTTATGTTCTCTGAACTAAATTGGCTCAGCAATTCTGTACTGCAAGGATGGCAGTCCATTCTAGAAGTATTTATTTTGAAACACTTCATTGTGCAAAATAGTACCATGTGACATTTAGGGCATTGTATACAGCCCTCGGATAACGGTGAAGCACATTCGAAGCATATGTCGAATTTTTCTTTCTGAAAAATACATATTAAATATTTATATTAGAGAAGCATCGACCGATGTAGAATTGAAAATGAATACGTAATATCTTTTAAATTACTTAATTTACATACAATAAACTCTGAATAATGTAAGTAGAACTGTTTATTATCAATTTTAGTTAAGATATAATAAAACTTACTTTAACCTCAAGCTCAGGCAATACGTAATTTTTTTTCCAAGATAAATCTGTAGACTCGCTAACAAATCCTTTTAACAATTCCTTCACATCATTTTCAATATGTATTTTCTCTGGTGCTGTCAGTTTTTTATTCTGTACAGTGGCATTTATGTTAAAAATTACGCTGTCAGTATACGCGCCAAACGAATGTAAACTTACGTTGACATTAGCTTGAGGCACAGGCTTCAAGTATTTATTTTTCCAAGACGAATTAGTACTAACTCCAAGAAACTCGCTCAATAACTCGTTTACACTATGTTCAATGCTTTCTTTCTCACGAGCTGTCAATTTTTCACCCTAAAAATTACACAAATAAACCATTATGTTAAATTAGTGCTGTATATGATCTGAAACAGCTGTTATCACAAATAAATGTCTGTAGAAAGCAATTGCGTCCGCTATACCGTCTTGAAAATATTAAAGAGAGCAGAATTCTTTCGTTATACTCGGCTACTTCCAAGTAGGGATTTTAACATTGAAAACACAAGGAACTTCTTTTAGATCGAACTAATACGAACCTATCAATGAAGTGCAAAATCAAAAACGCTCAATACAAAAAAAACTGGCTTAAAATATACTAAAATTACCAATTTATGACGACAATTATAATATTGAACAATACATATTAGTAAATTCAATACTTTTTTATCTCTATACATTTTATTAGTGTTCTTGAGTAAATGCCATATTTCTATACATCTCGTCGCATTTAACCAGACAGTCGCTTCTGTTTGCCTTTTGTGTTCTTTTATAATTAAATGCCAACTGCGATGTTTGAATCTGAAACCATACAATCATTTTCAATAACCTCCACGCCTCTGCTGTCTACGAAACATTGACCAGATAGGCTATAATGAGTAGACTAGCAGAATCTAAACGACCTAAAACGAATACATAAGCAGTTGTAGTTTTGTCTTATTTGCAACTATAATATAATTCATTTAAAAGAATTTATAGGGCTTATATATATCGTCAAAAAAAATATGAGCAATGCTTATTTTGATAATTTTAATTCTAAACATCGTATTTTAAATTATTAACGACCATACTTATTGACAATTGCAGCGAGTTCTTTCAATAGCGTGACTTCAATCCATTTTATATGTCTATTCCTTGCATGACGTGATATCATGTCTAAAGCTTCTTTATAATCGTTTATTAGTTCTTCTAAATTTCTCACGCTGGTTGCTTTTCCATCTATAAATATTTTCAGGCGCTTTGACATAATATTCTTGAGTATTTATTATTGTACACATAACACTCAAAATTCATCTCATTCAAGTAACCAACCTTAAGATAAATAATAATGCAGTGCTTCTAGTGCGGATTTTAACATTGAAAATGCGAATCAATGCGACCCTATCGGAGACGCGCAGAACCAAAAAAGTCCCATATAAAAAAACTGTTGACATTTAGGTACCTAAGTATATAGTTGTGTTTTTTAATGTTAAAATTAGAGATGTGCCGATTATGACTTTGGCCGACTAGCCGATTAGTCGGCCAAGCCGACTACGGTTTAGGGGATTCCCGTGACGCTTTGTTTACAGCTGATTCGCTGCAATTTCAGTCACTACTGACATGTGGACAAATATAAATATTAAAAAAAAGTTTTTTGAGTTTTACAGCTCACAAGTTTGACGATAGGTCCAAATATCATCACGCAGTATTGCAGTATATGTCATTAAATATTATGTTGATTCGTTTTTTAATTAAAACACTAATTTTGTTTGATAAATGTTATCAGTATATTTTCTTTACAAGGAAGTAACACATACATTTTATTGAGAGATAGATACAAAGTAAGAAGCCGGGTAGTCGGCTTTACCGACTAGTGGCCGACTAGTCGGAACATCTCTAGTTAAAATGCATGCACGGAACGTTGAGTATGGTTTTTTATAATAAAAATTTTAACCGAAAATTTACTTGTTTATTATTGTATAAAGTATGCATATTGTATAAACAACAGACATGCTTTATACTATAAACAAAATTTTATTTATCCTACGCCCAAATGTATTAGGTAACTAATCAAAATCCCCAATTTGCATATTACAAACGCGCTCACACATCGTAAATCTCTATTAAATATTTATAACTTGCCTTGTTTGGATTTAGATAATTTATCTTGGCCTTTAGATTCTCCATAACCTAAAATGGATTTTCAATTTTAAAATATTGTAATTAATTCAATCAAATATGTATAGATGTAAGCTGAACTTTATTATTTAAACATCGTAGTGCGTATTTAGAAGATATTTCATTATAATTAATTTGAGACAAGTAAATGAACATTGTAAAAGAAAACAATTTTTTAGAATTCCCAAATTCCAAACATAATGTTGACAAATAATAAAATATATTCTGATGTATTCATTTTAGTTAAAATAAAAAAAACAAGTGAAAACCCACAGTAACATTGGCGACAGACGTCACTTATTTTAATAAGTAATGCGTAAATTAATTAGAATACCATTGTATATAACTACTAGACATTTTTCAGTAGATCTATAATCGAAAAGTAACCTTTAGCTTCGGCTAATGCCTCCAAATTTACGAGCTGTTCTCTGGCATACGTAATAACATTTTTATAATTAGTATCGGCATATTTGTATGAAACCAATGGATCTGCACCATATTGCAGTAGATTTTTTATCTATAACAAAAATAATATAATTTCTGTTTTAATTATTTAAGCTGTTCTTAACCTGCAAAATCCGTCAGTCACTTACGAGCGAGAACATCTGCGATCGATCAAGACTTCTAAAGAAATTCTTCTCAAAGACTTTCCCTATCATTGTTTGATTGTAATCATTAATAATTATGTTCAAATCGACTTTTGGGTGATTAATAAATATATCTAACAACTCCATGTTTTTTGTCATAACATAGTCGATTGCAGATCGGCCTTTAAATTGTGCGGAAACATCACTGTTATAGTCAAGGAATACTTTTAATAATTTTCTTTGGCCCTGAAAAATATACAAAAGTATACATTTAATAATATATAAAACGATAATTGTGTTAAAGAGCTGTTTAAAAAAATACTATATGAAAAAAAAAGTATTTCCGGCAAATTATTTTGTGATCTGGTTTGTGGTCTATGTGGTTGCACCGTGGATCTGATCAAATTTTAATTCTTGTGGTCCATGATTTATCGATTGTTAATTACTTTTTTTTCTCTGAATTAAAATTCACTTTCATGATATTTGACGAGTTTCTTGTGGTCTTCTCGTCATACGTCTTTCCGAAGCCATTGTAGAGTTAGATGAGCAAGCGCACGCCTTTAGTGCTTATGCTAATAAACTATTTTACTAATTACATTCATTACAATTACTAATTAATTTACATCATTTACTAATTAATTACAACATAAATAAATTAGACACAACTGACTTGTTTCTCCAAATCGCTTTCAGCAAATTTTGCAATGACAACATGAAGCAGCGTAGGTCCCAAAATGGGTGAATCGTCAATATCTATTAGTTCATAATAATGAATGCGCTTATTTATTTTCGCACCATATTTTAATAATGCTACTATTAAGCATAAGTAGCTATTGTTAAACATATTTAGAGGCTTAGATATGGCCACCTCTAATGGAGTGTAGTTTTGTATCTACAATTTAAAACATTAATTAACATTATTTTTAACTTAAGCACAATTTAGTCTTTCGTAGCGGTTACAGGACCAACGCGGAAGTTCGATTTTCAAAAATAATATTTTAAATAAGTATATTATTATAAGCGGACATGAATGTTTACGTGTGAATTAAAATTTTATAATTTCTTATTGGGCTACTGCCCGAATACTCGATATTGGCTTAATTGCATTTAATAGATATCTGAGGCCATTAATAAAAGGAGAAGATTATTATAAGCTCGCCCTGGTCCTAGTGCTAAATAACCACCGACAAGGAATATTTGTGAGAAAAGAAATCGAATTATTTTAAGAACGTACCTCAGAATAGGTTTCATGCACATTAGCACCATATTTCAACAAACTACGGACGAGATCGACACTGTTAGCAGAAATTGCAATTAACAGTGAAGGCAGAGGACCGTCTGAATTAGGGTTAGCACCTTTCATTAGTAAATGCAAAACTACTTTTTTGATGTAATACAGTCTGCAAAAAACAATCTAGTTTTTTAGTATTCTATAAAAATAAATGAACACTTAGCCGTTAATCAAACGTTAGTCGTAATCAATTCGTGAGTATATGTATTTCGACGTATCTAGTAAGAATTTTATGTTTTCTAATTATATCTATAAAAAATCTATTTTATGCGTTTATGTTGCTTATATTAGGCTATTCACAAATTTAGTGCATCTTGAAATAATAGTTTAATCATTTTATGCGTGTTATTTCGGTGTGGATTTTAACATAGGAAACCCAAATATTTTATATATAAAACGAATCAATGCGAACCTATCGGTAGCGAACTGTACTAGATACATTACATTCACTACAAAAATTTATCGTTAAAAATACTACGGTATTTAAACTACAC
Organism: Tineola bisselliella; assembly: GCA_028551675.1. Classification (NCBI taxonomy): domain Eukaryota; kingdom Metazoa; phylum Arthropoda; class Insecta; order Lepidoptera; family Tineidae; genus Tineola; species Tineola bisselliella. The sequence continues at coordinate 31,670 of JAPWLS010000856.1, read as the reverse complement.
TGAAAATAGCATTGTCTTGTCTTATGATCCCTGATTTATGCTTTCAGACATGAGACAACTTTTATGAGAGAGAAATTTCTAGAAGGATACTCTCCAATTAAAACAGATTGACAACGTCAAAGCAAACTATTAAATTACCTTTCATTTTTTAATTTCTCTTCATCCTCACTTGTATCTTTAGTTACATGCGCTACATTATTACCCACGTCTTTTATAGGTTTTTTATTATGCAAATGTTTGCTATTGTTCTTCTTTAAAGATGCATTGTCATCATAATATTCAATTTCAGTTACTAAATCAGCGCATTCGAATATGCTGTTCGCAGTCAAAGAGAAATCATGATCTTTGATTTGTTCTATGTTTCTATTATATTCTTCTAGAATGTAATTGTAGAGGCTTTTGTCTACATCACATTGGTCTGGTTTTGGTTCCTGTTCTTTAATAGGCTTTTGGTTATGACGTTCAGGAATCACTTTTTTTGGTGGAGCATTTTTGTTAACTACGACTGAGTCTAGAGGTTTTACTATCGCAATATCTCGTTTTAGTTTCCAATCGATTATATTTGATTCTCCAACTAAAACAGTGAAATGTATTAAGAAGAGAAGAATTCCAGTTGTCTTTAGTGCAAAAATAACACAGCAATACACACCTAAAATTTGTACATCAGATTTTCCAGGTGGTACTAGCATTTGAACCACATCTTCAATAGAAATATCAAGTTTAACAGCCAAATAGCATATCAAAGCTAATGTTAGGGCAGTACAGCATGAATCATTAACGTCATTTATACCAGCTCCAGCTTCAATTAGGAAATCAATTATTTCAATTTTATTAGAGAACTGAAAATTGCATTTATTTGTATTCCTTTTACTATCGAAAGAACTTCAGTAATTTTATGTACAAGTTCATAATTTTATTGTAAATATATATTTTTACTTACTATGGCATACATAAGTGCAGTGTTGCCGAAAATATCGGCTACATTTGGGTGAACATTTTTTTGATTTATAAGTTCAGCTACAGTTGCAGTGTGTCCAAGATAACTGGCCATAAGGAGGGTTCTACGAAATAAATGAAAACAATAGTTTACACACTTGTTTTGGAATGCAAGGAGTCTAGTTAATACTGTCTACGTGATACGTTTATAACTTTAGTCGAACCTGCAATCAAGCTCATAAGCTCCAGGATTTTTCATATTCAGCCGTGGTCCTGATAGAATGTCAATTAAATTCAAATCAAATTTGGCTATTTGTTTATCATGTTCATAGCAATGCCTCATTATATCAAGCATTGTTTCGCTGTTGTTCCAAGAATAAAGAATATTTTCGGATTTGTCTTCTTCCTATAGGTCGATAAGAAATTGTATTAACCACTTTACCTTTAATATCCTCATCAGGCGTACCTAATTCTTAAACTATACTCACACGTCCATTATTCACATCGTTTAATTTATTGCTAGCATTTTCATATTCAACAAGAGTAACTTTAGCATCTTTATAATAGGCCTCGTCAAATACTTCTTTATCAAATATAGAACACGTTATCGGACCTCTCTTCTCTTCTTTAAAACGATTCACTGAATTATTTACTGGACTATTCACAATGGTTATCTATGAAATTTTTAAATTGTCTATTTAAACCATTTGGTATATGCGTTTGTTCTTTATACAGTCACCATTAATTAGCAGTAATGCTTATTTTATTCTTAGCCAGATCAGGTACCTTTGATTCTTCGTCTTTCTCATCTGCTTGTTCATTTCTCTCGCTGTTTAAATTACATTCAAGATCGTTTTTATAAATGTTTACCTAAAATACACCAAAAACATGTACATTACCTATTCAATTTTGAAATTGTTTTCTCCTATTGTTACAATGGAAGCGACCTAATTATATTCGGGATTTTTAACCTTATTTTCGACATGTGACGTACTCCGCCAATTAATATCGCATTGATGTTTGATTACACCAGTTATATAGTTTTATTAATTAATATATATTATATTCATACTAACATTTTCAACATATTTAACTCTATGCTTATTAACAAATTCAGCGCCGTTCGGCATAGCAGTTAGGTTTGGTATAACTGTCTCGGGGTTCCAAGCTAGACGAATTAGTTTATTACCAGACCATAACCCTGCATTGGCAGTTAAACAGACTTGCGATTCAATTCCAGGACCCCATCGGGTGTCGTTTTTATATAACCCCTGAAAGTAGTTAAGTTTTTATCACTTTCAATAAAAATTATTCATTGTAGAGATTTTATTATTTTTATAATGTCAACCTCTTTCGCTTTTGATAATTGATTGACAATTATTATATTTTGTTTTAGATTGCTAATTCTACTTTCTATGCTTCTGATCATCTCTACTGCATGTCTGATAGACTATAAACGGTTGAGCGATAGAACATAACGTGTATTGTTACATTACGTGTTTAGTTCCTCTTACCGTATAAACTGATCCATCACAATACGACATTGTACCATATCCATGTATTTTATTCTCATAGAAATGTCCTTCATAAGTGGCAGAAAGATTCTTCTTGCCGTAATGAGTCCAATTATAAACACCTTCACCATGCATCGTATTTTGAAATACTTTTCCGTTATATCTCTCCAATGACTGCTTCGTTGAGATATAATCGAGTAAGAGAAATTCAAGGACGAGGTACCAAAAATATACCAATATTTTGGTGATCTAGATATTTTATAAGGTAATTTAAAAAATAATTTAAAAAAATATATACTATGCTAATAACAGATTTAAGTTTCATACATCGTCACAAATTAATTTGGATTAAGCTTTATGTTTTTAGGTAAATTAATTAGTTTTAACCTTGACACCACTCCACCCTATTCCATCTCTCTCGCCATTATCTTTATCTTCAATGTGGTACTCTTCATATTCCCAATCTTTCTCCATATTAGTCTGCTCTTCAGGCGTTTCCATCGCAAAATAAATACAACAAAAAAAACTTGTAAAATTCAATCAAAATTCAACGTTTTCGTAACGTCAAATAATATACTTTTTTTTTATTTATCTGTCTTCTATAAAATTCGTGTGTCAGATACTAAATAACACAAAAATGTTTAGTTATAATTATTTTATTAGGTACAGTCGAATATAATATAGGTATAATAATATGATACAAAAATATATTAATTTAAATATAAAATTAGCAACAATTACATCTTAGACAGGAATTTGACTTCGCTCTTTCAAAGTAAGTGTATTCCTGTAAATAAAGGATATATAATAACATTAGCTAGAAAATAGCTTGAAAAACAGGGAATAGCTCCATGAGGGTATGAGGTTTGGGTCGTTTTCTGAATACTCGAGTTTTGTTTTCATTAGACATCTGAAGCCATTAATAAAAGAAGAAATAGCTTATTGTTTGTTATTTACTATCGTGGTTTATTTATAAACTAGCTTTTACCCGCGTCTTCGCTCGCATTTAAGTCATTAAATAAGTATCAGAGATCATTTAAATAGAAATGAATCAATATAATTCCAAACAGCTGAAACTATTGTCAGTTGAAAACTATAGTAAAAAAATAAATATTTTTAAATAAAAAGTATCCTATGTTACTTCTAGTACCTCCAAAAATATGTGTACAAATTTTCATGATCATCGGTTAAGTAGTTGTTGCGTGAAAACGTAACAAACAAACTCACATTCACATTTATAATATTAGTAGGGATGACACGTGCATTACGGGACTTACCATGAGAAAAGTAGCACCTAACAATAACGCTTTATGTCTTGGTTGTGTTGCTCCTTCAGGCATGTTTAGTGTCGTTGTAAAATTAACAATCTCTCTATCCCAACCGTGTACTATGCTGCCTTCTTCCCTTAAAGCATCTCCTGACATAATCTATAAGCAAATAGTAGCAGTACTTTAAGCAGTAGACATGATCTGTATGAATGGATAGTTACCCAGAATTGTATAGGGAGGCATAATAAAACCACCGAGTAGAGGTGTATTTAAAATACTAGTTTATGCACATCTCCTGAGGTCACGGTAGGTTTGTTTAGCTTCAGATATTATTTATATTTTTTATTCTTTTATTATTATGTTTATATTTATATACTCGTATGTGTATTTATTTATTTTTATGTTCTTATTTGTTTTATATCTTTACATTATTAATATGTGTAAGTGTGATGAAATATTTTATTTCTCTCGTTTTTTCTTTTTATTGTTATTTTGATCATGCCCAATTTTGTTTGAAAGTGCAAAAATGTTTTAAATAAATAAATCTCTGTCTACATTAATATCAGGTGAAGTGTGAATATTGAATTAACCAAACGTGAGAATTGTTACCTTAAACTGAGCATTAACAACGTTAGAACAAGGTCTAATTGTTGGACCTTCAATAACATACAGGACGTCGTCATTGGAGTCCCTAACTAGATAAAATGGCACAACGAAAGTCCATCTTTGTTGTATGCGTCCGAGATAATCCCCTGGTGGTGTTATTACTTGCATTTCCTGTTAATAATAAAAAAACGTTCAAAGAACCCAATTGATAATATGGGAGATTATTATTAAAAGCGACTAGGTTTCTACATACCTGAAGTCTACAAGGAAAGCAGCAAGAAGCTCCAGCTAACCTTCTCCGCAGCTGAAGCGCTTCTTGTCTCGTATTATCATGTACATGCATTACGAATGCTCTTCCAGAACCGCAGAAACATCGCTGTGAAGCGTTTGATGCTTCATTGGCAATATACAACGCTTCTCCATTCGGTACTCTAACTATATATCTATTCTCTGATTCAATTTTTGATGTTACTGCAAGAAATGCGAGTATATGATACCTTTTATTAGATAAAACAATTACATTTTCCAGACCCTCACAGCAGATCTCTAGCCTATGGAGCAAAGAATAATAATAATAATAATAACTCTTTATTGCACAAATTAAAAAATCAGAAGAAAATAAAAATAAAATTAAAAAACAAAAGGCGGCCTTATCACTGAGCAGTGATTTCTACCAGGCAACCAACCTTAGGGCAGTAAATCGCGAAGTAAATGATACTTTACCCATATGTTTGTATTGGGAGACCGACATGTGCTTAATTAATTAAAATTGAATTAATAAAATTGCACAATGATTAATTATTTGAAAATCGAAACACTCAAACATCAATACATACTAAAATTAATATTCCAATATATGTTTCCAATATAAAAGTTACTCACGATCATGTAAATCAACTGTTTGTTGAATAACCAATGTGGAGACTCCTATAAGAAAATCCAGTCCATTTATAGGAATAAACTGCCCACGTTGATTCGTACGCCAATCAGTCGTTGGTACAGGTAATACTGCTCTTGAACCATCTGTAGGTATATAAAGTTATTTTAATTTAATTGTTGTTTTAGATCTTCGAGAAAACAAAATTCGATCGTAAAACAATGAAATACCTTGCGCTGTTTGTGGTTGTACACTTATAACTAAGTCAGGCCTTAATGTTGTTCCGTCATCTAGAAAAAAAATTAAATGCTAACATAATAAAATTTAATATAGCTACGTTGATTAGTGAACTATTAAACACTGTTATCAGATAATTATCTGTATTGACTTCGATTTGATATTTAGAAATAATTATTGTTAATAGCATTAGTCCGAATGTGCACTTACAATCGGTGACGTAGACGATGGTGTATGAAATGAAATGAAATGAAAATCGTTTATTAGCATAAGCACTAAAGGCGCTTGCTCATCGTCAGACTCTATAAGGACTTCGGAAAGGCGTATGACAAGAAGAAAACCACAAGAAACCTGTCAATCATAGCCTGTACATAAAATAATTAACAAAAAAACATTCCGAAAAAACCCCTACTAATATTATAAATCGAATGTGAGTTTGTTTGTTACGTTATCACGCAACAACTACTTAACCGATCATCATGAAACTTTGTACACATATTTTTGGAGGTACTAGAAGTAACATAGGATACTTTTTATTAATATTATCTGATACTTATTTAATGACTTAAATGCGAGCAAAGCCGCGGGTAAAAGCTAGTAATTCATAAATCACATAATTCACAAGAATTAAAATTAGATCAGATCCACGGTGCAACCACACAGGTATCACCCACAATGATATGAAAAACTATGCCGATGAGTAGCAGAGAGAAGCATGGCACACAGGATGGCTTCATCATACTATATAGTAGGTACATGATATTTATTTAGTGACTCGAGTATTATTATTATTATATTACCTTGTGTAGCATTCGGGTTATCAATCCCTCTACTCGGATCCGCCGTTCTGTCTCTAGCCGCCTGAGCAGCCATTATAGTCGATTGCATTTCTCAAACACTCCTAATTGCACAATTATGTTCACAATTAAATAAATATACTTTGTTGACGTCTAACTCAGGTATGTAATTTTGCTGTTTTCACTTATCTTTTATCAATTCTATTGATAAATTATGTACCTAGATATCACCGGTACAAGTAAAATAACATTTTATCTTTGTGTTCTGCCATGCAATGTTGGAACAATTAACGATTATTTATTTTGCGTACATTACCCTGATCCAATATTTTTAATAACGATTCACAATTTTTTTGTCATAAAAGCGAGCAATGTATCTTCTTGTTAACAGGATTATAATGTTAAATGAAAAGCTTAATATATAATATAATAAACGTTTAATACATGAACAAAGTTGAAGAAGTTGAATGCACAACATTCATATATCCGTTTAAATATAGGTACGATTATGTTATAAGTTTAATATTGAATCAACTACAACTGTTAAATTGTATTTTGTAATTTATAAAGGGACAATCAGCCAATAGGAAGACACAAATAGAGTGTTCATTAATATACGGCATACATTCATCCAAAATTTTATCCAATGAACGCCAATGAAAAATTTATTGTCTTAGTATAGTCTAAGTGCATGTTTGCTCCAATAAATTTCGTTAAACGAAACCAGAATAAGCTAAACCATATGTTGCCATAGTTGTTGATTGAGATCACCATAGAAATTCTTCTTTGATTTTTGATACCAATTACACAAATACTTCTATGACCTAAGATTATACAATACAAATATAAATATATATATTTTAAATTATATTTTATATAATAAGTTAAATTGGAATAAGTATTACAAAAGAAATTCAAAATGTTATATAAATTCCGTAACATTTTAGACGTTTTTAACACCTAACGCTGCCTAACCACGTTTCGTCCCGCAATGATAAATATAGATAATTGCAAAATATATTAACATTTAATAAGATATTTAAATTACATAATAACAAATGAAAGCGTATTTAAGCAATACTCGTATATAGGCGAGTATGTAACGGCAACGTATTAAAAATACGAAAAGGTTCACGTAAAAATTACAATGACAACATTCAAAATCAAATCCACACGAGTCTATGGCTGGGAAACTCGATGGATTTGGACATTGTTAATACTAATACAACATTCCATATGTAAGATCGCCAAATTAACAACTAATAATCATCTTCCCTAAATTAAGAAGAGATTTGAAAGCTGTTGAACTATAAAGCCCTCATCGAATAGCAGAATTAATTCTACGTGACGATGACGTGTTATCGAATAAATCAAAAACTATTTAACGTTGGAGAGCTCGTTGCCAATTCGTATTAACTTTAAGAGTGTCTAAAAGACATGGATTATTCTCGCATTCCCCGTCAAGATCGTCAGCAAGAACATCGTGAAGTTCCCTGAGAGTCATCAAGGTAGAACGAGCGGCTCGCTGACAAGTGCCGTCGCCATCGCAGAATGTGTCAGCTTCGGACAAGTACAGCAGGTCGCACATCGTATGAGGAGCTTGAGCCTGAATAATAATAGGTCATAACATCAAGACCGTGTGAAAAAAATTTATGTTGAAAAAAAAAACTTACACAAAGGTAGCAGATTTGATGCAGGTTACATAGCGGTAAGAATATTTGCCCACGGTCACCAGCCAGTTGATCAATACTCTGGCAGCGATCAATAATTCTTCCTAATATTGGGCAGGAACCATCGTTTCCATCTATAAGACAATATTAATTAAAAACATATATCTAAAAATATACAGGTTGTATTAAAAATTTGTTACCATAAGGTAAGAGAGGAATGAGATGCCTGGGGCTTCCTCCCATATATCCTTCAGAATAGTGTTCCTGAGTTGGTCCGTTCGCATATTGTCCAGCGCCTTGTTCGCCTTCAAATTCCTCCAACGCCTGCTTGTCATCAGCCTTTGTCTTCACTAGTGATGGAACATTATTGTGTCCTACTTCAGCCTTTTCTTTCTTAACAGCAATACTCTTTGATTTTTCTTCCTGTATCGCAGATGCACCAGGAGTTTTGTTTTCACGATTTTGCATTTTTAAACTTTGTTTGAATTCCTTCATCGCTTTTCTCATTTTTTCAAGGCTATATGCTGCAGCCAAACGGGATAATAATTTCTCTTTTACTTCCTGCTCTTCTTTAGAATCCAGCTCCTCACCAACGTTGGTATAATGCAAAGCTTCATCCACAATCAAGCTTTCCATTGTTTTTAACTTTTTATCTATGTCGTCTAATTTTGAATCATTGTCTTTAGGCGATTCATTTTTGTTTCCGTCATCTTCTGGTTTATTTTCGACAAAGTTGCGTTTTACTTGGATATGAGCATGACCAGAATTCAACGGATAGAACACTTCTTTGTTAAACGTATTAAAATATTGTTTACGGATTCTATCTTGGATTGCCATGTTGTTAGGGATAGACTTCTTAAAACGTTTATCAATTCCAAAATACTTAGACCAATCTATAGCTTTCTTCTTTAATATAATTGGTTTTTCAGGATTTGCTTGTTTCTCATTAGTAGCTGAATGTACTACTTCTTTCCCAGATACTCCTGGATGATGCATGTTGTGACCATGTAACTCATGACTGTCTGGTTCATGGGCATGGGTGGCATTTTGATCATTGCTTGTGTTTTGGGAGTTACCACTAACAGCTACTTGCGGCGGCTTTGTTTCGTGGTGATCACTGCTTCTTTTAACAGGGGATTTTATTACTTCTTCATTGGATTGACCAAAAATCTTAGACAAATCTTTTATTATTCGAGGATCAGTACCGGAACTGCTTCTAAACTTTTTTGGTGATTTATTCTTGTTATCATTTTCATTAGCAAATCTTTTTTTGTAGTTATGAGATAGAACAAATGGTCCACTGCTTCTTTTCGATACGGGGAACCTTTTTTCAATAACATCGTATGAAAACCGATCTTCATTCGAAATGTCTCCTTCTTCATCCTCTAGAGGTTGAAATGCAATCGCATACTCTTCGCGAAAATCATTTTTGTCAACTTCGGGCGCATTAAAATTGGGATCGTTATCTTCATCAAATTGTGGACGCAATGCCAAGTTAGCGGTATATTCATCTACCACTGTGCTCTCTTCATTAGCATCTGGACTACGCTTCTTTTTAAAAGCAATCGGGCCCCAACTGTCCGGAGTTCGTTTCTTTATCTTCTTGTCTTTATACAACTTCACAATTCCTTGTGCGCGATCTTCCATATTATTAACATTTTGGCGATTGTTTTTGTATTTAGACCATAACTGGCTCAACAACATCGCGTACTCCGCATCATTTTCCGCCCTATCTTCAATTTGCTTCTCTTCGGCGATTTCATTCTTTTCGGTGAATAAATCTCGTAATTTATCATTCCCGGCATGATGACTTCGTTCACGGAATGGCGACTCTTGATTTTCTATTTTCACATGTGAATTCTTCTTGTTTACCACTTTGTACTCATAATTTTCAGGCGGGTGTCGCTGAGCATCCAAAAACTTTATGATATATTTTGGTGCCGGATCCTCATCAGGGACCTCGACCTCAGACCCATAATCAGACTCTGCGCACAACAAAAATAAAATTATACATCTATACGAACAAATACGACTCGTTAATTCGTCGTGCATACCTTGGTAAAGTTGTGGTTGTAAATATTCGTAGAAAGCGTCATAGTCAGGTAACGTCTCAGGAACGTGGAATCGTCCTCGCTGCCGACGTTGGAGTGCCTCCAATGCGCCACGCAAGGACCCACCATTACGTTCAGCGCCCGCGCATGTTAGCGCACACGCGACCACAAGCAATAACCAGCGAACCCCCATTGCGTTTAGTGATTAGTCTAGGAAATAATTTATATATAAATCATTTTATTTAATATATAGTTAATGAAGCCAGCTAACGAAAAAAATAAATTATTGCATTACACTTTTTTTGTCACTGTTATAAATCGTAGTTTTTCGATATCGAGAATATTGTTTCCCGAACATAAATAAATTACGTTTAAATATAAACGTTATTTCGAATAATAAATTAATTTAGGAAATCACAATTTTTCATCCCGCTCTTTTATAACTAAGTAACTTTCCATGTGTAAAGAAAAAGGAGACTCAAAGAGATATTCAAAGAAGGATAAAAGGGTCGGTTATAACCATATTTATAAATAGATGTCATAGAAAGTTGACCTTTATTAGGCCTTGCCACTTCGGTTACAGAGACCCTTCTTCTATTCACAACATGAGTTAGCCGCTTTATGTTTAAGTAATAATATATAAGTAAAAAGATTTAATTACAAATAAGTAATGCATGTTTGTTCTTCCGAGAGAAGATCAATATATTATAAAATGTGAATTTGTATTGAGACTGTTTTTGTTTAGTTATTGACATTGATTGGTTATTATTATTATTTTTTATGCTATTTAAACTTTGACATTTTATTATTAATATTATTGCATTTTGTATTTGACTCCTCCTTGCATGGTGTATTGGAATCAACTGTAAGACCATGTAAGTGACTGTGCTTAAATAAATAAAATAATTTAAATTACATTAATTCGCGAATATGATTTAACTAACTGACGAGTTTCTTGTGATATTCTTCTCGCCATACGCCTTCCCGAAGTCACGATAGAGTCTAACGATGAGCAAGTGCACGCCTTTAGTGCCTATGCTAATAAACGATTTTCATTTCATTTCATTTCATTTCATAACCTAAAAAATTGAAGCCTTAAGTTTTGATAAACTATCAAAATGTAAAACTTCGCTAGATTCTGTCAATCTCTGTATAATTCGACTCATCTCATTTTAAAAATAAATAAATAAAAGGTATTTTAACTTTATGCTAACTGGGACAATCAAGATTTTAGTCCTGTAATATTATATGTGAAGCTTTTGGAAGTAATTACCAATTAAAATAACCAAAATAAACGTGATACTAAGCCGCTTAATGTCTATTAAATTAGTTAAATAAAGCTATACGTATGTCAATTTATTAGGTATATAAAATTCATGTGATTAATATGTACAGCACGTTTTCAAATACAATTTTTAAATTCTACTTTTTAATTTATCCCCTATATTTAACATTTAATTCTTTCATTAGTTATGAAACAAGGAATTAACGTAAATTAAAAATTAATTAAAATTTGTATAAATAGCGGTTTTTTAATTAACATTAATGTTTCGTCTCGAAATTTGAAATATCTCGTCTGTAGATCGTTCATAAAATTTTAATTCCTAATTCCCAATGGTAAACCTTGGCAACATTTTGATTAAAAGGAGATTATACTTCTTAGAACAAGATAGAAGAGATGTATTTTCTAATAAATGTTAAATAATTTAACTCTCATATATAGAAATAGCTGCTTTATGTTTGACAATTTAAAATAAAATAAAAAACAATTGAACTACGTATTTTTGTTTCCAAGTATGTATTACAACGCACCATTGAGCTGAATATATTTACACTTCGTGGTTCATTTGTTTAATTATTTATTTTAATTACAATACGGGGGCGGTAATTTGACCTAAAACATGTGCAGTCATATGACCCTTCGCTATTTTTACAGGTTAAAACTGATACTTCGCTGGTGTTAGACATTTAAAAATGGTCGTAATACCGCAACACGATAGACTACAATTTTAATATATTTAATTTGATTTATAATTGTAATCTATATAACAAACTGGATGTAAATATGTATAAAAATTATGACGAATTAAATATAGTTTGTGAATTTCGTTTAGGGATCGTTGCATCGTGCACTCAGTGTTGCTGAAATACGAGTGGATCAATATTCAGAAGGGGCTGAGGTGTGGCGTTAAGCAGAATATAACTGACCTACTTTGTTTTATAATGTAATTGTTCTAATATTCACTTGATTGACAATTGATCTGTTTTAGCAAACTTACTCTGCAATGATATATAATATTACGTCATATTTTTGTGTTTAATAAAATTATTAAATTTAAAAAACATCTATTTTTATTTTAAATTGTACGATTTATCGTCGCATTTAATTTGATTATTTTTATTCCAACGTTCAAAAGGTTTGCAGTCATCACGGTCGCGGTATAATTAACTATATTTTCGTATAGTGAAATTTATTTAAAATAATATTTAAACTATTTCTTCGAAGTTAAAGAAAATCTATTAAAATCATGCTTTGAAATGAAAGCACTAGTAAGTCCTAGAGACCTAACGTTGAAGCTGTAACAATGGAAAAATCTAGGACACGGATCAAAAGCTATAAAATTGAAATTGGAAAATGAATGAATCAATTTAAATCAAATATAAAATATTCACTTTGAATGATATATTATATTTGTTGTTAACTTATATGTTCTTTTTTTAAAAAAAATGTTTAACGATAAAGCTAAATCGATTCGTCAGCGTTAAAAATAGCAAAACAAAAGAAATTTATTCGCAATTCTTTGTTTTTTTTTTCTCTAATAAGTATAATAAGTAAGTCATTTAGTTTAATATGACGTTTCATATCCGGCATCTCACTGTTGAGTTTTAACTATTAAGAACTCTAATTTCTCAATAAACTAATTACAAAAACGAATGAGCGTTTTAAAGTAAAAAAAACTCACCTTAAATCATTTATAAAGTCAGACACCCTAAATTGCTGGAATCTCCTAGATGTTGTGGACTACACGAAAGGAAAACAACAACTGAGGTAACAGGGTAAATCTCCTTGTCGGGTGATGAGCACAGCCGGTGCGCAGTAAAGATGCGCAGTACGCCTCATCCAGAACCGTATTTGCTATTTTTATTATCATCTTATAATTTTAAATATTATTAATAATTATTTAATAAAATAATACGTTTCATTTATTATTATTATTCTGTTTTAAAAATGTTACTCAAAGTTTAATTAATTTTAGTAATTAATCTAAAATCCTAGTTTCTTATATAATTCTAGTTAGAAATGTTTAATCAAAATGTAGTGGTATTTGCTCTTAGTTAATTATTATAATGAAATCCTAATTAATGTTATGTCAGCTAATTTAACGTACAAACATATTTCTCGTCTTTGAAATTTTGCTCGTGTTTCTACGACACATCTAATTACCTCTAATATTACTAGTAAATTTATTATAAACGTACAATATTACATTTAGTTAATAATTTAACACAACAAAATTAATTATAACAAATCCAACAATATCACGATTTATATTTAAATCTAGTTTATATTTAATTTTTTAATTACAAAGTTTATAATCCCTTTCAAGTCTCTAATCATCCCAAATAAAATTTTATTAAAAAAATAGTAATTATAAAAATGTAAAAAGTATTTCGTGATAAATATGATATGTGTGGAGGCTGTATTCACTGAGGGGAGGGGGACAGGGTGTGGAGTGACTTATATAACGGTGGCGATCGATACAAGCGAGCTCCGCGTTGCCTGGGCGCCCGACACACAATTAAATTTATCTACATTAAAATAAATATGTACTTTAAGAACTTTCTGGAATACAAACAGGCATGTAATTTTATTGTGTATACTATGGTCGCCTAGTAGCCTTTAATACAGCTTTGTATTTGTTTTATAACAGCATAGCGCAGCGGTTCTCAAACTTTTTTGGCGAAGGAAAAATCCTTAATATAATTATAAAAAACTGATTTATATGTATTTATGAATAATCATATTGCAATGTAATATTACGTAATATTTAGTTGGAATATTTAGATGTAACCTTATAATCTCCCTTTGGTAGGTATTTTTTGCAGTATTTTAGCCCTAGGGTTCCGCGGAACACACTTTGAGAATGGCTGGCTTAGCATATGGCTACACTCAAGAATAAGCTGAAGTGTGGTCCATGAGCGACCAACTGCTATCACAGATTAATGCCTGAAGGCAACAGTAGCTATCGACGAGATCAATATAAACTGTTCAAATTGTCAGAAAAATATAAACCAATTAGAATACAATAATAATAAGAGGATATTAAATGAGATATTTATTGTGTTATTCAAGAAACGTCTAATATAATTTCTTAATATTCTATAAGTTAATGTTCCTCTATAATATAACCCAGACACGACTCAAGTACGAAATAATTTCCATTCTTTAACGTTTAATCGAATACCGTTGGGAGGGTACCCGGAGATGTCGTACTACCCACCTACATATTGAACTATTAGAGGTAGCTATACCGTTATTGGAATTTCCATTTTCTATGTATATCTATGTTTATATATGCTTTTATTTGTAGACCTTACTCCGAGCTCTCTAAGGAATAATTTGCTTCAATTAGATTTCTTCGTTCATATTACTTTATTATTAGAGTGATAGGGTCGAATTTATGTCTTCTTCTTTACTTTGACTTTATACAGCTTCTACTTACTTGTTGATTCTTATTTATTTTTATAAATATAGTTATCGATAAAAGAGTTTGTACTCAAAGAGATAATTTGGCACGAATCCTTTATGTAGCAAAATTGGATTTCGCATATATTCTCCAATTTATAATGATGTTTGTTTTTAGCAAGATGATATTTTTATAATCTTGAAAATCCCTTCTATATAGACTTAGTATTTATTTAATCTAAATTAAGTGAAAACACTAGAATTCTTCTAAAATGTATATGTTAAGCAGAGTACTTACCGTACCCTCATTGCTTATGTATCATGGACAAAGTAATTCTGAGAAAGTCTACAAAGAAAACAGTGTTTGAACCTAAAAAGGAAAGGCCAGCAATATTCAGCAACGTCGTACTACTGATGCCTACATCTTTAACTTTGAGCATATTTTTGAATAAATAAACGTTATTATAATTTATTATAAAAATAGAACCTTTACTATGCCGACCTGATAAAAGGAGTGCACAGTTATGTAAAAATATATAGTATATAATTTTCATACAATTCGTATAAACAGTGTTGAAATAGTGTTATATATATAAATGGTGATTAAAGAGTAGTTATGTAAGGTTTTATTTGTATTGTATAATAGTACGTGACTACCTCATTGTCTGGCAGTCGTTAACAAGCTCGATAAATGATCACACTTAAGAAGGATTTTTTTATTTCTATAACTACGGCATACACATCAAATAGCAACTTAAATATTTTTGTCTATGACATTTATAATAAGAGACAGATGTCTATGGTCAGTGGTTGAAGAGATATTGATTGTAAAGGGTCGACATGTACAATTCTTTAGAGTTTAATTAAAGACCATATATAAGGTAAGAAGATTTATGTGTTTCACTGCCAACACTATCTAACAAACAGATATAATAATATAAAAATTATGTCCTGATTAAAATAACAAATTAACGTTATTGATATCTTTCGGTAGGATCTTATACTATTAGTATAATATGACCAAGAAAAGGACGAAAAGAATCTTTTACGAATGTATTTTTAAAAACGAATACTCAAACGCTTTATTTTATCTCTCACTCATTTGTCATTTAAATGAAAGAGACGGAACAAAACTAAACAGACTTCAAATTTCGAACATCGTTTGAACGTTCAACCGTTATTCTTTTATTTGTTTATGTCTAGGGGAAAAATAAAAAGTTCGTTTTGTTTTTATTTAATGTTTATATTTAATTTGTTAACTTATTTACATAAATACTTAATGTTTAATAGAAAAACCTTACAAACCTAATTACTGCACTACATTTATTAATTTAATATACTTTTCTTTTGTAATAGTCATGTTTAATCATTGAATGTATACTAGAGTAATTACTAAATTACCGTATAAGGCGGTTGGGATGATAAAGGCAACTAATTTGTTCGTAGCGTTTCTCGAGTATCTTTAACTATGTATTTAATTCTGTTTATTGTAATTTGTTGTTGTTAATTAAAACTTAATTTTAAACAAAAAATAAATCTAATTAACTATAATAATCACCTATATTTTAGGTATTAAATGGCACTTTTAGACTATAATATTTGAAAATTCCAAATGAGATATTAGACGATCTATTATAATTACGAATTTAATCATTTAAATTAAAACATCCAATGTAATTTGCTTATAAAAAGAGCCAAAAATGACAATTACGTCAAAATTATGTTTTGTTATTTCGATACATTTTTGTTGATACAAATTACGAAATTATAATAATTAAAACTAAAACTGCTCCTCCTCAGGCTCTTCAGCATCAGCTAACTTGACAAGACCAATGAAGCTCTTCTCGGGTTGCATGAGAGAATGTCTGTCACCGCCCGTATTTCTAACCACGAGTCTGTCACCAGCTTTGAGAAGTAAAGCGGAGGCAGAGAAACAGGAATTCGGGCGGTCTTGATACGTATGGTTGGGTGAATATTGCGTGCATTGTAACAGTGTGTCACGACCTTCTGTTTCTGAATTAGTCCGATGGAGCACCCAGCTTATTATGTCGTGAGAATCGAGATAGTATATCTGTAAAAGTACATCACTTAATTTAAATACAGTCGACGATCTTCAAATGGATACAGATTGGGCTTTGCAATGGAAGTAACAATAATTAGAAAGGGATAACTATATTCTTATCGTGTCGAAGTTGAGGCATGTGTGAAAGGGATGCAGATATCTCCTTTGCTGTTCATAACACCGCGTTTCGTGTTTCGTTTCTCTTTCTATCGCTAGAATAAGTCAGAATAAAGATGACCAATATAATATTGTGTTGAACTGTAATTTTTTTTTCTCCCATTTTTTTTAATGCTCAATAATAATAATAATTAATACTATTATCATAATATAATATTGATGAAAAAAATATTATTTGTGTTACTTTTAAATTAATTTCTAAAAGCAATTAAATTGAACTAAAATTACAATTGAAATTTATGAAATCTACAACTTAAATGATAAATAAAATACCTATTGCAGTTCAATTAGATTGTATATCTCTACGACAAACAGTCGGATAACATATTGGATTGTATAAATATATTGAGTAAGTATTTGTTACTGACCAAAGGAAATGAAAGAAATAAATCTTCATTATTTAGCAATTTCATGCAAGTATAAAAACACATTCAATTTCCAACTTCAGAGGTTATTTTATTTTCAGAAGACTTAAGAATGTATAGAGTGGAACAGTACTTTAAATTCGTTACCTGCACGTAAACAAGATATATTCCAGTGTGATGCACTCTGATATGCCCGCTGCGTGTGAGTGTCGGCCTGGGGTGGGGCGACGCGCTGGTCCACTGAGACGGATACCAAACATCGTGCGGGGAATCGTGGGACACGCGAATTAGACCGTTTCCTAAAATAAATTGTTATTTTATTATTTTACTTCATCGGTGGCCTCTATGGCCCGCATTCAGAAGTTATTTCTGTGTTTCTTCTTAAGCGTAGTTTGATCTGCATTTTATTCCATTTTATGCAATAATACTTTAATAATAGTAATACGTTGCATATACAGTTCAGTTTCAATTTAAACATTAATTTACATTTTTTTCCTGTTATTATTTATATTTTAATAAGTAACGATTGAAACGATTTCTTATAAATGCGTGTAACAGAACGTAATGACAGCTAGGTGACAGTAAACAGCTGCAATGGATTATTATCATTGCTTAAAAATCACGTCGAGATTTTTTTAAGCGTGTGATTGGTCTATTTTATTTCGCACGGTTGAGTGACATTTGAAGTTTTGAACTTTACTCAGTGAATCTATACTTGAGCAGGTCTTGAGCATAATTTCTGAATACAGACTTATGAGTGATTGGCTTGAGGAGATGGTTGTTTACTGCCCAGGTTGGCATACAAGAGTTCTTTCTTTGCACTTGGCAATCTTATCCCGAAATGTGAGGTTATTTCACGGCTGTTTTAGAAGAAACATCTTACCTTTATAACGTTCGTGCACTTCAGTATTTAAATGCGAAGTGTTGCCATGGAAATGAGCAGCAATGAACAATCTTCTCTGATCGTTCTCCTGTAATTTATTACGTTTTTTAAATTAACAATATTATAATACATAAAAATATCAAGAAAAGTTTTGATAGAAAAATTGTTGTATTTACCCCACCATCGCCACTGTTTCTTGCAATGCGTGCGGGGTAACGTGGTGCCAAAATTTTTACAGCTAAAGGCATGTCAGCACTCGCTGATGGGGTTCTATATTTTTTGATTTTACGTCTGAAACAATTTTTAATAAATATAATTATTATTAGCGTTTATCTATATATATATAACTTAGTGATCTATCAACGCACAGCCCAAACCACTGGACGGATCGGGCTGAAATTTGGCATGCAGGTAGATGTTATGACGTAGGCATCCGCTAAGAAAGGATTTTGATCAATTCTACCCCCAAGGGGATAAAATAGGGGATGAAAGTTTGTATAAATCTTATTAGATTTTCGACTGATTGAACTGAAATTAAAAATTGACAGATATGTGGTTGATAACTGGAGCAAGTTTTCAATTATGACCCACGACAGGAATGGTGATAACTACTTAACACACGTTAAACAAAAGTAAAGCCACACAAACTAAACCTAATTAATAATAATACTTCTTAACGCGAGCGAAGCCGCTGGCAAAAGCTAGTTGATAAGTATATTACCAGTGGTCGGCAACGTGCGGCTCCAGAGCGGAGCAAGCATATTGTTCGTATTAATGAATATTTATTAAGTAAGTATGAAATTTAGTTTCATTTAGTGTAATAAAAGTTTACTAAACAAGCAGATTTGGCTCACAATTTTTTTTTCTATTGTTGTTATGTTCATATTTGGCCCTTTGGCCAATAAGTTTGTGGACCACTGGTATATACAGATGATGAATACATATTGCTATACCCAGTCCAAATAAAGTATTTTAAAAACAACTGAATAACTAGCCCATGAATGGTTAGCCAAAATTAGATTAGATTCAAATAGAACCCGACTTCGACTCCCGGTCGGAACAAATATTTATTCATAATATTGCTTTTATATATTTATTTTCGCGCATATATAATATAATGAATAATCTTATATTGTATAAATAAGTTATATTCTTTTGACGGTATTTTCGGCTCATTAATTGAAGAGATTTTAGGCGTAGGTGTACACAAAGATACAATAACAAGCAATCTCTGAAGATCAGCGTGCAAAAATAACACACAATACTTCACTGAATAATTGTATTTTAAGAAAATCCTACTTATTATTAGGTATAAGAGCCCATAAAGATTTCAGCCTACGCCACACGTGACTACATCGCCACATTATGTCTTGAAATATATTTTATATAAATAAATTGAACAACAGCAACATAGCCTTTTTATATTATAAAATAGTTAGTGATACTTATAAATTATTTTGCTTTTTCTTAGAAATTTCTAAGAATTATAATAACTTGCAGCGTCCTAAATTAATTCATCACACAGTTGAATCTAACACAGCTCCGGTGTTTTATCTTTACTAAAACTTCGAATGGGCTTTTAGAAAGAATTTACCCGTACTCACGCGCACGCAATATTTTATTTTATTGCGTACTTCTTTTTTTAAATTGGATACTAAAAGAATAATTGTTTACCTATTATCAACTTTGACAATATCACGGGGAGCAGCAAATTCATCGACAAAACTGCTAGAATCAGCCGGTGCGTTTCGTTTTTCTCGAATCCTTTGTAATTCCAACTCTTTTTTAGCTGCCTCGAAGACGGCTGCAATTTGTTTAATAAATGTAATCAATTGTTATAGACTAACTTATGCGTAATATGTAAGAGATTTTTTATTTATTTATTTATTCATTATTAAAATAAAATAATAGTAGCTTTTCATTGGTCCCACTCTAGGCAATGCCTGTCACGTGGGACCCATCACTTAACTAAGTATATTACAAATTTATTAATAAACTTTAATAAACCGTTTACAAGAATATTTACCAGGATTTTCGGGATCTTCATTAAGCATTTTTTTCACTTGCCAAAGTGGGCGTGCGTCTGCGCGTAATTTAACAAGTGGCTCGACAAAATCTTCTGGTTTCAATCTGATCATGTCTGTTTTACCAATCTGAAATTATTATAATCTTTCTTATTTATTTGCACCGACGATTCGTTGTTATATTTAGATTTACAAGTAGGTTAATGTATTTCCATTTCGTTGAAAATTAATTAGCATATATCGAATATATTTCCCCACCTTTTCACTTCGTCTATCATAATCAGGATACCAATCCCCACTTTCAGCATCATCGTCATCATAATCTTCATCATCTGTTATGTCTTCTTCACCTTCCAACACTGTTAAGTCATCGAGCTTACCCAATGATTCATCTTTATTACTCGTTGATGACTTTTGACTGATAACTGGGATGGTGAAGTCAGAGTCTATGTCCGCGTATATCTGTGGAGCAATCTATTATAATTATTATTTGTGGTGACTTCCTTAAATTACCACTAGATGGCAGTTAATTATTACATATCACGCATTCTAATTTTATTACAACAAAATATAATTTTAAACAATTATTAGTATATATTAATTTGTATTAGGTTTTTTTATTATTCATCTATGTATGTATGTGTGTATAGACATATAAATAAACACTTATAAACGTTTGGTTATTTCAAGAATTTAATGTATTAAAAGTTAAATTTGTAAATACGCAGAAAATCCTTCTATAAATTATAACATAAATTATATTGTTTAAAGTGAAAACAACTGAATAATCATTTGTTTAAAAGCAACGAATAAAATGGCATCTTTATTAATGCGCCTTCGAGTGCAGCCGAAATGCTTCATGCGCATGTTTATTATTGGTGGCTATAAATGTTTTTGGAGTTTATCTTATGCGTGTAGAAAGGGTCGTTATGGGATGCGATATCACAAATAGATTTAAATAAAAATATGTACGATTGTGTGAAGGGAGAACAATGTTTTATTGGATTTGTTAGGAAATTTTTCCCTGATACTCGTAACATTTTTAATATCACATAATAAGAAATTACAAATTACATTACTGCTTTCATATAATTGTTTGTAAACAATCTCGTTTGAAACAAGCAATGAAAAGCGAAGGGAATTACGTCAATGCACCGTTTCAGTCAAGGTTAGTTATAAGAGTTATGGAGATCATTAATTTATTTTTACCGACACGTGTGTATTTTAAATTAATTTTGATCTCGGTTGTAAACTTTGTTTTTATTAAATCGTAACTCTGAATCAAAATTTAAACATTTTATTTGTTTATAATTGGTTTGGATTAACGTTTAAATGCGTAGTTTATGAAATAATTAATATCCTTACAATTTCTTATTAAAAATACGAGTTTTTATCTCATTATCCGACATTATCCGATATTTAATATCTTAGCCTAATATTGATTTAAAAAGATTTATATCGACTTCGCTAGTGAATACTAGATGGCGCTAGACATATCTGTATCTTACATTAAATATTTTCGGAACTGTGAGTAGTATTTTATGTTAGTTCGGCATGTGGCCATATTTCTCTGATGTTGTACCTATATAGAGGCAAGTCGATAACGCAACGAAAAGTTTAAATATCCTGAGTAAATGAACTATCCTTGTACAGAAATGGTAAACCTAGAACCACGTACATTTATACACTTTTATGTACACGAATATTTTCGTATTAGCAATACTTACTGATGAGTAAGTTATTCATAGCACTAAAGCAATATGAAACGTTTATTGTACAATACACCCGAGCTAAATGTTGATGTGATATTTGCAGGAAATTGCACACCTAATTAATTATAATAAAAAATAATCAAATCTTTTGAATGTAAATAACTAAATCAGTGATTGTCAACCACTGTGCCGCGAAATTCTAAGTGTGCCGCCAAATTTTAGACATATAATAATGTTAATATTATTAAATAATATGATTTAAATTTTTTTAAACTTATCTTTTTCTTTGTGTGTCGCAACAAAAAACAAAGGTTGAGAATGACTGATCTAAATCAATAAACGTCACGTATTATAAAAGGAATTATAGTAATACAAATTCCCACTATGTCTAATGAATGAACTACGACTAGACTCGAAATCGCATAATAAATTGCGGTATATCCAAACGAAGACTGTAAATCGATTTCTACACTTGAAATAGGAATTGTGGAAGGAAATTATCCAGCAGTAAGTTTTGATAAATATGTATTGTGAAATTAAAAGTTACCATTCATGTTACAAAGAATAAAGAAATCAATGTAACGATTGCAACAGTGTAGAAGATTAACAATGTAAGACACATTTGGAGCGGAACTGATAGGATGTTCCACTCCTTAAATAAAACATAACTTAAAATCAATATTCTACATACTCGAAGGAGTAAATTATCTTAATCTACATATTTAATATATTCGTATATAAAAATTTTCAAAAATTCCCTTTTTTTAGAAAAAAAGCAGTTGTGCTTAAAAAAAGTGGTTTTTTTTTCATATTGTGTGCATATTCATTCATTAACTATTTTAATTTTTTGTTTAATTAAATTCAAGGTTCCAGAAAAAAGAACAACTGACCACTAGAATTGGCTCTACTAACAATAATTTGAAGAAGAATTAAAGAAAATGTTACACAAAGTAGGAATTTTAATTTGATTTTGCAAGACTAGTCATTTTGACTGGTCTGGTAAATCTAGTGTTAAAACTCCCGGGCATTAGGAAGGAAGGTAATTTTTTTTCCCTAGGTTGGTAGTAGGGATTGCAATCCGGTCCGGCGAATTATCCGGAGAATTATTCTCAATACCAAATTCAACACCAAACGTTCAATGAATCACTCAACACATATATTTACAATGTATAAAAATGATAAACCCTTTGAAAGGACAATATAACAGTTAGTCAGGAGTAGGGATTGCAATCCGGTAGCATTTTCAATCCGGCCGGATTATGAAGTTATTTAGGGCCTAGTGTTTAGTGCTCTTTAGTTTTGATAATAATACAAAAAAAAATCATTTAATTATATTTTTTATATTAATTGTAATTTGCAATAAATGAAATTATGAAACTATTTTAAATAATAAAGTAATCAGTCTCACTTATTGCTGTGAGTATGTGAAAGTACTTAAGTAATAATAACACATTAATAATCTAGACTTAACATAACATTCTTTTAAATTTATATTTATAAAATCAACTTCAGTCATTCATAATCCTAACAAACGATAAAACAAGAAGCATTTATATTTTGCAATGCAAAATGCAAGTGAATGTTATTTCTGTGTCTGCAAAAAAAAAACGATCTAAGAAAACATATAGTGTTGATTGTACTATCCTCTAATCTGCTTCTGATGTCACTACAAATATAACCTACGGCTGAAAAGGCCCTTTCTGCCTGAAAATTTGTTGTCCTAATCGCCATTAAGTAACTTTACATCAGCGTGTGTTTTCCTTTTACTCCTACTTCATACGCAGTCATTTCTTTTTTAAGATTTTTTTCATAATCTTAATTTAAATTTAAATATTGACCAATCGTGGTCTGTAACTTTTATATCAGATTTTATACTAATAAAGCTTTTTTGATGCATACCTTCAGATCATAAAATCTTCCAACCATAGATAAAACACTGTTCCAGCGTGTGCGGGACAGTCCGAAATAAGTTGTGATTCTTTCCCTTTTTCTTATCTACCTTGCTCATCATCCAATTCGTCCATGTATTCACTATCATCATCACTCCATTTCAATAGAAGACTTTTCCACGGGATCAACTTCTCTATCCGATTTTTAAGGTACAAAATTTGACAACAGCTAACTGGATGCCGTATGCGATACGCAATTGATGATAGCACGGTACTACTAACGTGCCAGCTTTAACCACGACGCTTGCGCCGTCTAGAGTCATGTCAATTATGTCAGAATCGAGATGTACTATACATACAGTACAGTTTTTCGCATTTTTGTTTGCTTTACCGGATCCGATACCGGATCCGGCAGATCCTATCGGATCCGGTAGGCCCAAAAACACGCCGGATCCGCCGGATTACCGGATCCGCCGGACTGGATTGCAATCCTTAGTCAGGAGCTTTTATCAATCTTTATCGCTTTATATTCTAATAAATGACCGACGGCATACTGCATGCGGGTACGTTAACGGATGAACTCATCAATACCAGGATGGTAAGTATTAATTTTATTCGATGGTAAGTATCGTACATTTTAACTGCAAATAGGGCCACTTCGAACGGTCAACCGTTTTATTTAGTAGATAAAATGTATATCATTGTATGGTGGCTTGGTTTATAAAATCATAAATAGGTACTTTTAAAAATAACCTGTAGAAAAAAAATTCAAATCTCGCCAACAAATTCCCTTTGATATCTGTCGCTTTAGCCTATCATATTTTTAGTTTTTGAAATATAATATGTTACAAACATTTGTATTCTCTTTTTCATTTAATATAATTATGATTGAATGAGTCAAGTTAGTACATTATGACATAAATCAAACAGTGTGAAATATTGTTTATCTTAATGCGTTTTAATTTATAAAATGTCCGACCTCAATTAACAAAGAAAAAACTGAAAAGGACTTAGATTTATTCGCGCTATAAATTCAATGTGACCAAATTGACTTTGACATGTTTTAGGGTTGCCTGTTGTGAAAATTAATTCGAAAATATTTTCATCAAAAGTATGACAGACCGAAGTTAATGCGGGTAGATATTGTTATACGAAATGCTTTGTTGAAGTGTATTTTATATGTAATTCTGTATTCACTGTCCTTTGGTCAGAGATGGGTTAACCACGCGATAATCTAGTAAATTTAGTAGAGTACGGTATTAATAATATTTATTTTACAAACAAATGCAGCTATTCTCTTAGAAAATCAATTCGAAACTTCCTGAAAAGTTAACAGACTTGGATATAGATGCCTTTGATTCAAATCTGCTCTCTTTATATAAATACAACCCAAATAAATAACAAATAATATTTACACTAGCAACCCTTAAACTTACGTCATTGACAATCGGTTTGGTTGTAGGAGCAAATTTGATTTTTGAAAGCTGGCACGGTATCAAGTGCGAGTGGATCAGGCAGTAAATAAATGCACGTATGTTTGTTTGATTCTTTGTTTTTTGGGGCCAACACGGGGAGGTCATTGAACTCTGTCCAAATTATGCGTTGTTTTTGGGACACTAAAAAATATTTTAAAAGTCTAGTCTAGATTTTAAGTTGAATATTATTTTATTGGAAATAAATTTTGTTTCACATATTGTATTTCTCGTTAATTTCTAAACTATGTGACATAGTTTTTATGCCAAATTGTGCGCACAAATATAAACACAAGAACACTTCCGCTATCATATATAGACCGCCTAAATTTAAGAGTTTGAAAACTAATATGTAAAATACAGAACACCAATTTCACCGGAACATATTTATAACAAGGTAGCTATACTTAAATAGTGAAATATGCGTCGGATTAATTATAAACAGCCCGACCTTACGACCTTCGACTTCTTAGGCTGCACCCACGCTATTGCAATAAAAGGTAGGCGGATTGGAACGTCAATTGGAAAGCTTGGGAGTGCATCTTTTGATCTTAGAAATGTATTTTATTTATTTAAATTTGAGTTTAATTTTCTATTATTTTGAGCTTATTACATAAACGAAATAACAGAAATGACTGGACGATATCCCTACTAATATGTGAATTTGTTTGTTACGTTTTCACGCAACAACTACTTAACCGATCATCATGAAACTTTGTACACATATTTTTGGAGGTACTAGAAAGTAACATAGGATACTTTTTATTAAAAAAAAGAAATTTTTTTTTACTATAGTTTCCAACTAATTATAATTTCAGCTGTTTGGAATCATATTGATTCGTTTCTATTGAAATGATATCTGATACTTATTTAATGACTTAAATGCGAGCGAAGCCGCGGATAAAAGCTGGTTTATTATATAATACACGTGATAGTATTGACCCTGAGCCGGCTGATTAGGCTAAAAGTCATTTTCAGTCAAACGTACCAATCTAATATTTTTCTTATTTCACTGTCGATAAATACAAGCATGAACGAGCCTTTGGAAAGGAAACTGACGTTAGAGGAAATTGGATTTACGTTCTTGTAATAAAAAAAAATGACCGCGTGATCTCTATGATGAAGATTCCATAAAAACAGTGCGTATGATTCTCTCTATTGTTCTTTCTAAATACAAAAATAAACATTATTAAAGTTGATCGGAGGTGTTCTTTTATGTTCCCTCGTGTCGTCGTTAATTACAACGTTAACAAAGGGTGTCACCTGAGCGTGCTCAACATTTTACTTAAGGGTAGTTTTACACTCATTTCAATTACAAATATTCCCAGTAATATTCAATAATAATATATATTAAAGATTTAAAACTGATATTCTTTTTTTTTAATTGATGAATTAATTGCCATAGTAATTAATTTAAAAAAGGAACTGTCAAACATCAAAATAGTAATTCAATTGTTTTCAACAGCTATCAAGTGACGTAGTCGTGTTTTGAAATCAGCTTAAAACAAGTCCTGTCAATATGAACGATATATATGGTCATTTCCCAGACTACTGTAAATAACAGGTGAAAATCTTTACAGGTATCAATGCCATTTATTTTCCTTAGCATATGACAAAACTCCGCCCGAGTGATTGCACCTATTAGTAATAATTGCTTTATAGTATTATATTAACTGAATTGTAGTCATATGTGTGTAAGAAGGTTTAAAATATAAGGATCAAATAACTAAGGACACATGTTCAATGAGGATAAATAACATCTACGTAATAACATTAATTATGCATGACCTTAAAATTGTTATTTTAACGTCAATTTCTTAGACTTTTTGTAAAGATCAATGGCACCAATTATTTGCCATTTACGCATTCTTTTTTTAAAAATATTATTTTAAAATGTTCAAATTTACTTAAAGACTCTATTTAATAATAATAACTCGAGCTTGAACTAGGATTTTACCATTGAACAGATTTAGGATTGTTTTTTTTTTCAGAATTAAAATTCAGTATTTTTTTTGTTAATTATTTCATGCATTGACGAGTTTCTTGTGGTATTCATGTCGTCATACACCTTTCCGAAGTCACGGTAGAGTCTAACGATGAGCAAGCGCACACCTTTAGTGCCTATGCTAATAAACTATTTTCATTTCATTTCGGACTATCAAGACAAGGGCTACCAAAACAAAACACTTAAACCTAAAACAAATAAATTCACTTTTATTCATAATTAAAAATGACTGACATAGACTAACTTGAACTCATTTTATGAAATCAGATAGTGCCATTGGCAGATACAGGGATATTCATAGAGTTCAACATCAGGCGAAATGTGGTGATATTTTGGACTTGCAATTATGTTATTTCATTATCTAATACTCATATTTACTCGAGTCGTTTGTCATTTATTCGGATACAGTATACACGCGTAATAATTTAGCTATATAAATAATACAACGTAATTTGGTTTGAACTCTGCCCTTTTAAGTGTCTGTAATAAATAGCAATCAACTCGAAGCTGCATTAGATCTGATAATTATCATGTGTATTAATACAGTCAGGTCTTTAGATGTCCTAGAAACGTCTAGACGATGACGTAGGCTACTCTTTTAATTTATTGGTGCATTTCAACAGTAATAGCTGTAAGACGCCATTTTTAATCTGTTTTAATGTGCCATAGGTGTATAAATACATTTTTTTTAAATGATAAAATATGAAAAATGTGTTGCTTAAAGAGTTATGAATAAACTAGATAGAGGTTTTTATAATTTATTATATTAAATTATAATAAACCATCGTGGTTAACTGAAAACGTCGAATAATTAAGTAATAAAATATCTTTTAAATTAGTTACTACGAAGAGCCTAGATGCTGTCTAAAGCGCATAAGCCCACTGGGCTTATAATATTGGCGCTATACTAATAACATGATAAACTTTTTTGACATTGTAAATGTATAAAATAAATTAAATGGTCGAACTGTCATCCTGTTATAACTGAGGTAACAGAATAAAGGGACGGAATATACATAACTTGGTTTCCTAATGAATTCATTAAGGACTATTGTATGATATTTTTATATTTTTTTTGATAGCCCAGCATACGACCACACTCCGCCTGATGTTAAGCTAGAGTGCGGTCCATGAGCACAGACAACTGTTACCACAGACATGTCCACGCGCAACAGTCGACTGTGCTCTGTCCAAACAGGGCACACTCCTCTCGTTACCACGGCTACTAGGTCACTTCACGGGTGTTCCGCTTGAAAGTGGTGGTACTTCCCCAGGACGGCATACTGGGCTAATGCCATCATCAGTCTATTAAATTAAGACATATTAAACATTAACTATTAAATTAAATTTACGTACGTCTTATATAGTATAGCAAATTGCAATAAAAAAAATGTGTTACGTGCGTTGATGCAAAAAAAACATAAATAAGTTCATAGGTCATCGTCCTTGAGTCACAGCAAATAAGGCTCCTGCTAATTCTGTTATAGTGTGATTCACAATTAATTCCAACAATGGTGAATAGAGAAATAACAGGAACACGTCAACAGAGATCGGGTCAAAGTTTCAAAACAGCTGTCTACGAATGACCGCAAAGAAAAAACAAATGAACAAGGAAATCCAATTTATTGATGAGACTGGCCTCTTTGAATCTAAAAATATAAAAATTATAATAATATTTGGGAAGACGTGGAAAATATTGACGTGTGGAATTTTTTTAAACGTGATATATAGGACCCTCACTTTGGTAACGAAAGATAGTTACATTCAATTGTTTTGATTATTAAAATTGGCTTGTTTTTTAAACTATTCATGTAGAGTCAGACTAGAATGTCGTTGTTTGATAGCAATCATGTGTTTAAATTACGAATATTTTCCAATCTCTACAAATCCTAATTTTCTTTTATATTACAAAAAAATATTTATTTTTACTCTATTCACAAAAATAAATCTCATATGACAATTTGCCACTTATTTTTATATATATAGATATTTATTTACAATTATATAAATATCTAATAGAAAACAACATTGTCATAATATATTCAGATCGCGTTCGTTCTGTCTATTTTATATTTATGTTCTATCTTAATTGGAATACGATAAAAACGCGACATTATTTATAATAGTTACTTTATTCAGCCGGCATAATGAGAGTGATTTATATTTCAAACAATAAGCGAAATATCATCAAAGTGTCATATTTTATTAAAACATGAGTAACTGTACAGTCATTATCATTATCTGTTTTTGAATTAAACAATTTTTGTATAACATTGTGGTTTTCCATCGCTATGAGATAAAATTATTGTTTATATAAAAACAATTATACATGTGTTTATTTAATAGATGCGAGATTTAATATTATCATATATATTACAAGTATTAACAATTAACACTAGATTTCCAGACCAGCCAAAATGACTGGCCTTGCAAGATCAAATTAAAATTCCTACTACATCTAACATTTTCTTTAATTCTTCTAATCTTCTTTAATCTATAACAGAAGAATTAGTTTTATGAACTTTATATTATTTTATATATATTTGTAACAAATATATACTTTTTTTGGTTTTGGTAGAAATAGGTATATTTAAGCTGGTAAATCTAGTGTTAATATCACTCAAGTTTGATAAACGATTACAATAATAAACAAAATACTATCAAGAAAAAAATGAATACACAAAAAGTACCTAAATGAAACTCTAGCTGTATTTAAAAATATGACCTAATTACATTAAACTTAAATAATAAACAATTAGCCAATTAAGCATTTAAAGCAATGTTGAGTCATTAATTATATATTATTTTAATTTTTATATTGTATTTTAATTTCTTAGAAAAGTTAAATTTAAACCTCGCGGTTTTAAGTTTATATTGACGTGACTTAAATAGGTTAGTATTATATGTTGTATATATATATGCATATAAATACATTAATCGAGATGGTCATGGTTAAAGAATTATGACTGCTGCCCACAGCTTTCGATACGTATTTCATGATTGCATAACTCAAATTTAGGTTGTTTTTTTTCATTACAGCCGTCCTTAATTTTAAAACTCGCATTTTTCCTATACATATTTTCCTATATAAAACAGACATTATATATTGATAGAAAAAGCCACTCGAAACTCGATCGATCATTTATAAAAAATAAAGCTAAAATAAAATCGTTAAACGTTGAGAATAGATAAGGTAAGTTCTTCACAAATATGTTGATAGCAAACAGGATTCCTCTTCTTATTGATGTTAGAATTATAATTGCATTTTATTATTTTATGCGTAGGTTATAGGCACAAGCACTTACGTCTAATAGTACGGGAGGTGGTGTCACTTTTTTAGCAGTGATTTATCTGCGACTCAAATGTAATTGATTGGAGAGTTTAACCATTACTCTGTTCGAAATCGAAAGTCAGTCAGCGCGACCGCGGTGGGTGTGGGCGTGGGAGGCTGTGAAACTCGTCGTGAAACCTATGAAAAAAAGTGATAGATCTGCGAATGAAAATTTGTTTATATTGTAAATTATTGATGATTAAACGTAAAAATACTCGTCAGCCACTTTGCCGTTGGGGGGGACATCGTCAGTCAGAGGTTTGAAGTCGTCGGAAAATTGGAAAATTCAAGTGATCGATCTTCACTTGAAATTTTGTGGAATGATTATTAATATCTAATCAAGCATGAAAGTGAACGTCAGCCACGTTGATCGTGGTGGATTCATCGTCAGCCGGCTTTCCAAAGTCGAGAGTGCTGACCAGGTTCCTCTGGCGCGCTGCATCTTATGCAGCTCGACTAACGAAGAATCCACCGGCGTCGTGCCGACTGACGATTGTTTGTTTAAAGTGTGAAACAAGTTCTCTATAATTTATTAATTTCAAGTCAATATAAATCACTTGATCGAATTTTTGAATTGTTATCAACACTATTATTAAGCTCGCCTATGCATAAAAAATATTACTGTTTTTTTGCAATAAAGAATTTATTTATTTATTTATTATTGTAAATTAAAATGTCATGCTCATTTAAATAACATTTATTTTTTATTGCTTATGAAGTATATAATAATATCTTTAAAAGAATCACATTACAATCACAAGAGGCACATTGAGACGGTACAGACTGCGCTGTTTACTGGAAAACTTGTTTTGAAAATGACTGATCCAAAGCATTTGCTCGAGAAAGAGTGAACAGTTAATTTCATCTACCAGTGATACATTAAACGAGTGTCAAACAGTGTGGAAAATTCGAAAAGAAAATGATTTGTCAATGAGCGATGTAAGACTGCCCGAAAACATTTCATCTGCGAGCAAGTATCATTCGAAATGTTATAGACAATTCACCACTCTGTCGAAAAAACATAGAAAACCTAAGGAAATTGATTTTTCAGAAACATCAGATTTACCAAAGTTTGTTGTGTATACTTTACCGTTTGCTCGACTTTAG
>JAPWLS010001802.1:0-64172 GCA_028551675.1 Tineola bisselliella | reverse complement strand
GATATATTATGGTAAATATACAAAGTATCTTAAAAATATCAATCTTTTCAAAAATTAAAATTTCAATTTAAATCTTTAATATTTCAGTCAAATACATACAAACAATCAAATATTTCCTCTTTATTACATTAGTATAGATAAATGCACATAAAAACTCAACGGGCAGCTACGGGCAGCTGAATTTTATTTTTTTGGTACATAATACTATAATTAACAACGTTTGATAACTTAGAGAGCAGGATCTATCAAGATAAAAAAGTAAACACTCAACAACATACATTTTTTAATTTTAAAAACAGTCTTGACTTATCTCGTTCTAACAATTTACTATTTAGTATTTTATATGCAGAATTTTTTTTACTTATTGTACTTACCTTCAGGTGTAGAATCCATTTTTTTGCGTAAGATTTACTATGCAGTAAAAACTTTTACACGTGTTCAATGGAAGCGTCCATTAGTTGATTTTTCCTATACGTACCGTAACGGCCACATTCAGACTGAGATTATGGAGAAGATTAGAGGCAATATACCTCACTCTCAACATTTTTCGTCTCCTAGGGGATCCCTTTAGCCAACTTGATGACAAAAAACCCCTAACTAAAAACTTTTATTTTGGAGTTTTGGCCGCATAAAGCGGCCTTCGGCCGCACTGTGCGTTGTGGAGTTCCAATATTGATTGTCTAATATATTATTACTTTTTTTGTGTATTTATAAAGAAAACAGACTGAATTTCAAATTAAAAGGCCCTACTTTTCGTAGCCTAATTAGTAGCTAGTTCTAATCAGCCATATATTATTAGTTGCAATGTCGGCGCGCGCGCATCTCTCACGTGCGAGCGGGTGTTCTCATGGGTGCGCGTGCGCTGATTTTTTTGCTTATAGTTTAATGTATGTATTTATATTATACAATAATTTATTATTATTATTATTTAGTTACCAATTTCTGTTTCTTCCTTACATTTTCTTTTGTCATGTAATTTTTTTTTACTAGTTAGTATTTGATTGAGAATTGCTTCAGTTATGTGAATTATAAATTTATTGAGGCTTGTTTTTTTTATTTAAAGCATAAAACAGAAAAATTTCAACATTGGTTGAAAAATCGTAATAAGTCACTTGAATTAACTTTATACTGTAATCAATTTTAAAAATGTAGGTTGTATTGTTTTCCAGCTGTAACAATAAATGTATGTAAGTTCTACATTGGACGGGCATTGAATATTCTCAATCGAATAACAAATTTTAACCAGTTCCTTTGTTTTTTTTTTCAGTTGTCCAGTTCTTTTCTTTTGTTTTGTGATTTAGATAGTAAAATCAATCAATACATAATTTAGATATATTCTTTTTTGTACGATTTATTTATATTTGTAATTTTAGTTTTTTCGTTAGACTATTTTTATTGTGGTCTAAATTCGTCCGCCGTCTGCGTGTTTTTTTTTTGTTTTTTTTTTCTCCTTTAAATATGATTTTTTTTTGTTTGACAATCAATCTGATTCGTATATTTACTATTTGTCCAAAGTAGTGACAAGATATTGATTCTTTGTAGAATTGGCTTCATGTTATATATTATTATGTAAAATAGACTATATTTAAGACATAAATCAGTTAAATAATAATAATTATACATTTAACTTTAAAAATTTGATCGTCTCTTTTACGCATTAAACAAAATTCGATAGGAGTAAAAGAGATGGAAGAACATTTTGTTTTGAAATGTGTTTTTTTGTTAGATTTCGACTTTGTTAATTTATTCATTGAATTTTTTTTCTTAATTCAAATATTTACATAAAAAAGAATTATTGAATTAAACCGTCTAAACGATTACGTCACAAATTTTTGTTTCGCAATTATTGTAATGTAAGAGAGAGAAAGCACTATGCTTTATGGTGAAACGTGTAAAGTGGATGATATTTTTTTCTACCTCCAAAAGTATTTATTTCTCATACTGCCTACCCCTTCAAAGGGTTTGATATATATATATTTAATGATTTTTCGATATATATATTTTTGTTAAATTTCAAATATTTCTTAGTCAGTGATTCAATTTGCCAATTAAAAAAGTACTGATCACACCAAAATTCTTTTCAGTCGATATCAAACTATAACTAAGTAGACACAATATTTCATTATTTTAAGACCAATTCCAAAATGAAAGACCTATTTATTTTTTTCTTCTCTACCTATGACAGTGCCAAAATATTATAACGAATTTATTATTTATTTTCGCAAAAAGGGATCAATTTTTGTTCAATAATTATTGATTTTGTACTTCATTTAGCAATTCTCTTTACATGATTCCTTCCATAATTGCAAAGAGATTAGCTTTTTAATTCGCTTAATGTAGGGTGCTTATGCCCAGAACAAGTATTTTTTTCTGATTTCAAATTTATTGACGGTAGTGGTTAATCTACTTTCCTTCTTCCGGTTGTGTTAGTCAAATTTAGAGTTTTCATTTAAAATATGGTGCAGCTTTCTCTTTTTTTTTTATTTACAAAGGCTAGTCATATGGTTCGTTACCTAGTGTACCACCCTACTTTATGTTACGATCGTATAATATATTGTAATTAAAATAAATCGATTTCTTACTTCTTTGTGCGTTTTATTTTGAATCCTTTCTTTAACTACAACAAAACATACTTTTAGATAAGTAGGCACTGAGCGAAAATCGTTCTACATGTTTTAAAGCAGAATTAGTTAAATTTGTACCATTAATTAATACGTATTTAATTTTATAATTAATAGTTAATACGAGGAACGACATCCCAATGTGTGACCAGTTCAAAGAAAAAATGTGGAAACCGGATTAATACCCATTACAAGTCAAAAAATAAAACACTTGAATAAAAAAATATATATATTTATTTGAAATATTTACGGAACTAACTGAAAACGCATAACCCTGCTTGGCCAACACGTTGTTCTTGGATTCTGCCACTTTCTTAACTCGATAAAAAAACTTTATAATATCGAGTTGTCAAAGTAACATTGAGTGACTATTATTATTAATTATAATAAAAGCTACTTTTAATAGACAGACATTTTCATTAAATATTTTTACATAAATTGGAAATTAATTTTCCAACTTCGTTTGACAGGTGTTGACTTACATTTCAGTAAATAGCAAAGATCGTACAATCTACATCTGAGCCTTGTAGCAAACAGAGACTTGTAAATGCGTATAAAAAGATAAGGTATATATTTACTGACTAGTTTTAAAAAACCATAAATCTTTACTAACACTGAAATCTAGTTTCAAGTCTCGTTTTCGTCTTTAATAAAAATTCTAACAAATATAAAGATTAATTAAACATTAACTTATATCCGAAATGAACTAATGAGTTATTACTTAAAAATTAGGTATAAATTTTATAACTATATTTTCTTAACATATAAACTATGAAATAGATAAAAACAGCACCAAATATATTGAGGTACTATATTTCGCTTCTTGAAATTGCTTAACCTAACACACATATTTGATATACAGGAATAATTCTATCAACGTATATATACTATGCCGGCTCGAGGAGACGAATGTGCCCTATCAAGCCCTGCCCAAATTGATAGGGCAGACAGGATTATTAATCGCGAGGTATATGTTCCATAATAAATTGAATTTGTTTCTTTATAAGTATTTCAATGATTAATTTCATTGATAACACAGCCACACAAAAACAATTCTGACCTATAATAAGGTTTTAAAGCCATACGGTTAGCAGTTTTAAGAAATATAGCAAATATGAGGTTATGGCCGAATCCAGATGTGCTGGAATGAAACTGACCCCAAACTCGGATTCAGCGACCCCAAAAACATATAGTGAAACAAAAAACATAGTGAGACTCCCAGGTCAGATTTTTTTGTGTGTCTGTGTAATTAGTGAAAAATATAAGGTTTTTTTACTGTATATAAAATATTAATAATATGTTCGGCTACAACTACAAGGAATTTAGCTCCTTGGAAAACTCAGCTATGTCATGTTAAAGAATCTGATTTGATCAGTCTGTGTTCAGAACTCTGCGCTAGCTAGTTCAGATTGCTTCGCTTAACGAGTAAGACTTCACGTTATGCGAGGTTCGACTGTATATACTATATATATAATAATATAATTTTTATTTGAGCAATTCACTGTAAAGCTAATAAGTTCGTAACCCATTGGAAGCTAAACTATACGGCCTAAAACTTGGTCATTGTACATAGTAAAAGTGCTATATAAAAATATAACAGCTGTCAAACACTTATTCAAATATAGATTATTAAATTTTTTAATTGATTACTACTATATTGTAGTTATCAATTGACAACTCGTGTAAATATTTATGGGAGGTAGTTATTATGCATTATTAATATAATTATTAAAAATAAATAAACATGAAATTTAACACTTAAAAATATGCATTCATTATTATATAAACTTTATATAAACCAACAATTAACATATAAAAGAAAAAAAAACTAAAAGTGATTATCTAAAAAAAAACAATTATTTATGGGTGATTCATAAGATATTGCATATTAACATGATCAAATATGTACACATACAAAATATAAATTCCTGAGAATCACCCTTATAATATAAAAAAATCTGAACACAATTACTTTTAATCCTATATATCTTTATTATAATAATATAATTAAGGCACATTTCAAACAAAACAATTCTGAATCTCTTATGGCATAACAATATTTATCTAAATACCAGCCTTAAAACATTTAAACTTCAGTCTGAACAAAAGTCCAAAATCATATTTAAAAAAAAACCCTCATTGCTACGTTTGTCTAAATGCGACCAAGTTGGCGTTGTCATTAAAACGCGCCAATGAAAGCTCTTTCACACCGTTCATTTAACAATAAATGCCACATTACTATCCTTCTCCAGCTGCTCCTCCAGCTGTGCTGTGGAGAGCCCGCTTTGGCAGCACAGCTCGTCCAGGCACACGAGCCCGTTGTACGTCCTCACAAGTGGCTGACTGTGATCCGGCGACACATTCGACTCGTCATTATGTTGTAGTGTTACTGGATACTGAAAACAAATTTATATATTACTAGCTTTTAAACTAAATAAGTATCAGAGATCATACTAACTGTAGTCAGTTGGAAACTTTAGTAAAAAATAATTATTTTTTTTAATAAAAAGTATCCTATGTTACTTCTAGTACCTCCAAAAATATGTGTACAACGTTTCATGATGATCGGTCGAGTTACTACTTAAGTCATTACTTAAATGCATTTTATTCCATTTTATACAACAAAAACTATTTGTTAATAAATAAAAAATCTTAAAAAACGGCAACCATTAGATAATACTCAAAATAAAATAGTAATATCTTGCATATACTTTACTTATATATCAAATATTTATTTTAAACATTTTATATTTTTTAATTTATATTTTAATAAGTAAATGCGTGTAACGGAACGTAATAACAGCTATTTGGTAGACAGTTGCAATGGATCATTATCATTGGTCACCAATCACGTCAGCAATTATTCAAGCATGTGACATTTTGAATTTCGAACTCTACTCAGTGAATCTACGCTTAAGTGTAATTTCAGAATACAGTAATGCCCCGCTTTACGCGAGTGATACGTTCCGGAAAAAACATAAATTCCCGCGACTTTAGAGAAGTTGATGACTACATTATGTTTATACGCACTCTTTCGCGTAATGCAGGGCAATTGAGCGCGATATTTGAATTTCGCGTTATAGTGAAACCGCGCATAACGGAGTCGCGTAAAGCGGGGTATTACTGTACGTGGCCTCGAAGTTGTCACTGTGAATAGTTTGTTTGTGTAGATCCTTAAGTATCTCAGAAACCAATGATAAAAGATAAATAATAAATAGAGCGTTCATTACCTTATAGACCCTCCGTATTAAACCTTCCAGAACACCGAACAACACAAGCTTCCTCTCGTTGATGCCCAAATCTTGCGGCTTCAGTTTCTTGCATAAATCCCTCACGGTGCTGCCATACGTCATTCCGGCGTACATTCTGAATGCATCGCTCACTTTGGGCTGTTGTCGCGCTAAAATGCAACATACACACATCTAATAATACTTTTAATTTACTACAAAAGAAGGTATATTTTGCAATTTTAATTACACGCATAATTTAAATCGCTATAAAAAAAAATAAATAAATAGTTTTAGTAACAATTATTAAAGGTTTTGTAAGTGACAAGTAATGCCTAGTGTGAGACCATCGAAAACTACAGTATGTAATATTATTCTTAAGTAAACAAATAAATAAATAAAATACCTACTTCACACTTTTTTCTTAGTGCATAATGAATTTTTGATCAGTGACGTCCCCAATGTCATTGGTTCACCATCCCTGCACTGAGGTTGTTGTACTTGAAGATATCCACATGTAGAATGGAGGAAAGGCTTAGCATAACTCACCGGATCTGGCGCAAAACTCGACGCATTGTTTCTGCAGGCCAGCGCACAGCCACAACTGCCTCAGCTTCGGCGTGGCGCTGTACACGGCGCAGTATTGAAATATCGGCACCAACGTCACCACGCCGTAGTACACTAAATTTTGTACGCACGCTCGCACTAAACTAATCTCGACGTCCGATAACGCTGCGATCTTGGACACGTGGTTGAAGCCGTCTATGTAGGGCAGGATCTGCAATGAAATGTATACTTTAGACCAGTGGTTCTTAACCTTTTAGTGACGAGGAACCATTTGACAAAATTTCTGTCTTGCCACATACCACTAACTGCTACTAGGGAATTGGAAAAAGGTGGGTTCCAACATTGGAATTTTTTGTTATAATAGATGGAGCATAGAACAATCAACTTTGAGAACCTTAATATAAATCAATTCTACACAACATAAAAACCCGACGTATAGAATTTATAAAAAAAAAATTACAGACAAAAGTAAAAGTATTTTTTTCCAACCGTAATTATAGGTATATGTGGATAGATATCAACAATACGGCGCGTAAACAAACCAAATATTCCTACATTAATTGACACTTGAAGTCATTTGGAAATTTGTAATTTAACAGATCAGTGAACAATCCTCGGGTTATATTTAATCACATACAGACACTATTATCCCGGGAATAAAATAGCGATTTAAAGCTGTTATTATACATAGTTTGTGTAGATTCTTCATTATTGTATTGAGTATCACAGAAACCATTAAGAAAAAGTTAATTTTTTTATGAGATAAAGAATTATATTATGAATCTGTTTCAGAAAAAAAAAAATATACGAAAATTGCCAAAATGTCAATGTGAAGCGAAATTTTTAGTTTAATTCTATTTAAATATTAATCGAATTTTTTTATTGAAAAATAATTAATGCAACTTCATAATACGTTTTAATGCGTCATATATCTTAAAGACACGCCTTAAAATCTAAAATCTGAACACTAGCATAAATTAAATTCAACTCGCATTCTATTAGAACTATTATTGACAACAACTTGAATGACAGACTATGCGCGGTTGAAGCCCACTAATGCTACAATTACTTAGCAACGAATACATTGCACTTGGGAATGCATAATGCACGCCACGAACTAAACAAGCGTGCAAACTTAATTGTAGTAGAGATACTATAATTTAGTAGTTTTTAAGGACAAATTTTACGTATTCACTATAGCAGCCATTCTCAAAGGGCTAAAATACTGCAAAAAATACCTACCAAAGGGAGATTATAAGGTTACATCTAAATATTCCAACTAAATATTACATTGCAATATGATTATTCATAAATACATATAAATCAGTTTTTTATAATTATATTAAGGCTTTTTCCTTCGCCAAAAAAGTTTGAGAACCGCTGCACTATAGAACTATAGGACATCCATAAATACCCCCCCCCCCCCATTACCTAGTGTGACGTCACATATTTTGCAATTCCTAGTAATTATTAAATTTCTATTTCATTCGTAATTTTTTCAATCAAATCAAAAAACAGGAATGAAAATAACATAATAATGTTTTATTACTTAGATACATTATATTTTGAAATGTGACGTCACGAAATTTAGGACCTCTCCCCTCCTCTTGTCACACAATGTCAAACTTCGTTGATCCCCCCTCTTAACGTGTGACGTAATTTATGGATGGAATTTCATGACGAAATACAAACGCGACGTCCTATGTTATTTATTCGTGTCCTGTACTAACGAATATATGGTATTTATGTAATTTTATATACGTTAAAATCTACATAGATAAATAAAACACAGGTAAACAACAACAAAGTTCCTCATAATAACGTTCATAGATTTACTTACCCACAAGATTAAATTTCCCATACATTCATTAAGCGCACATTTTAGTCAAATTAATATGAACAGTCCTATAAGATTCAAAACTGATGGTCACAGTGTTAATTTACCGCGATTTTTTCTGATCCATATTCAATGCAACTGTATAAAAAACCTAACGTTACAATAGCGGTCTTGAATTAACGCTTCTATTGACATAAATTTATTTCTAGATCCGCAATATTGCAAGAGTTGATTAAATGCATCACGCTATGCCCAAACAAATAGGTGGCACAACAGGGGGGCAATTTGATTGTTAAGGGGGCCAATTCGAAAATGGACTCGACTCGAGTTCAACCCTTTCGCTCCGGGCCATTTAAATGCAATACTAGATTTCGGTGCCAAACTTAACGAAAAGCAAATTCTTAAATAGTTGCGGTAAATAATTATTAGGTATAATTTCGCTTGACGAGACTAACATATCAACTGGGTGTTTGGTTACATAAGGAGGGCATAAGAATTTTAGAAGAACTAAGGTGGGGCATGGCACAAAAAAGGTTGGGAAACACTGGTCTAGAGCGAATATACAATATTGGCTATTTCTATCGGCAGGAAACTATATCAATAGAATAAAAACAAACAATCAAAAAGGAAACTGCGGTTGACATTTCACGCTCAAAGAGAAGCCAAAAGATATAAAATATAACGTAATTTCAAAATAAAAATCCCAGCCAGTAACGTAAATACATTTATTTCAGATAAGATTTAGTAGCACAGTACAAATATGAGTTTTACTGATTTTCTTTTAATCTTAGGAAAAACGTTACTCACGTTAATAACCTTAAAATAACGAAAACAACATTGTTTTTGATATAGAGAAATTTATTTAACTTTGATCAACTTATTTAGACCGAAAACACTACGTCATAGAAGACCACAATCGATAGAAATAATATATACAATCTTCAAATGGATACAGATTGGACTTTGGTCTGGATGAAACAATCATTAGAAAGGGATAACTATATTCCCGTGTTCATTTGTCAAAGTAGAGGCATGTGTGAAATGCTGAAATGAAAGGGATGCAGATATCTCCTTAGTTCTTTCTATCGCTTATATACCTACAAAAAAACTGTATCCATTTGAAAATCGCTATGTGTACCGTTTTATGCGACTCAGTTTTGATTCATATTTCCAATATTTGTAAAGACACAATATTATATGCCCTACATGTCGATCATATATCAAAATGTGACAATAACGCCCACAAAGGTCCACATGTAAGATGATAAGTGCTCGAAATAAATTGCTATCAAACTATGAATAATTACCCAACACTACGTTATGGGGACATTATGTAAAAAAAGAATTCAAATTCATTTCAACTTCATTTGTTTTCAGCTTTATTTTTATAATGATATTAATGTCTATTAAAAACGATATATAAATATTCTTATCACATACATGTGTGTGTGTGTGTGTGGGGGGGGGGGGGGGGGACGAAAGAGAGAGAAAGGGGAATTAAAAGAAAGAGACGGGAGCGGATCACTTTGTCATAATATTGGGGATATTGAGAGAATAATGAACGTATCGCTAAAGTTACAATTTTTAGTTAAAATCTAGTCTTTATATTAGCTTTCTTTGTTCACTGAAATTTAAAATATACTAGACATATGTAACGTTAGTTCACAAGCTTATTTATACCCACTACATGTAAGAAGTTCTTAGTATTATTTTAAAATTAATCCCAACACCCAAGCTGGGTGTTTTGATATATACATATACCTATATATATATATATATTAATAATCACTAATTATTAATAACTCACGGCTCGTCGGCGCCAAGCACTAGGGCGTAACAGCACGGGTTAATGAATAAACATTCAAGACACTAGTCCAGGGGTGGCCAACCTGCGGCTCTTTGAAGGATTATTTGTGACTCTCGATAAATGTACCCGAGTTCCCTTTTCAATTTTGTTCTATTATATTTCAACAAAATTATCATAGTTCCGTATGTGTTCAAATATAAAAGACTAAATGCAATGTTTTTTTTTTGCATACCTTTTAAATATGTATTTAATAGCGGCTCGCGAAAAATTTCAAATTTTGATAAAATGTCTCGAACTATCAAGCAGCTTGACCACCCCTGTACTAGTCTATTAACTAACAAGACACTATCGAATACTATAAGAAATTGTAAAACATTCATGTACCTATATTATTGAACAGAGGTTCCCAACCACGAGATATGCATATCCCTAAGTCCTATTAACATTCCACGCCTCTATTGGGAATATATCGAAATCTAGCGCCTAAATGATTTTCATAAAACTAAATATGGCTTAAAAATTAACATTCTCAAAGTCCCTATAAGCTGTCATTCTTCAAGCACGATGCATGCCTATGGGCTACCCCACCATTATATGGATCACGTTCCGACTTACCATCAAGTGGAATGCGGTCACATGACGCGCTATTATAAAAATAAAAAACTATGTACTCACGCATATTTGTAGATATGCAATATAATCTTGTAGAATGTTTATTTCGTTAGACGTTTTTTTATTTACTAAGCACTATCTTTCTACGTACGTGGGCGTACTAATAATATCTTGTGACTTCAATAAATGTAAATATTAGATAAAGAAAATCACCTTCTTTAAATAGGACAACGACGAGATAAGACATTACTATTATGAAACAATTCTAAAACCAAATATTAAAGTACCCGAAAATAAAAGTAAAAAGTAACTCACAATTTTTTACGTGATAAAGCTCTGACCGTATAGTTATACTGCTTGGTTTTTTTGTCGTATTACGATGAGAGAAAGAATTGAATGATTTGACGAAAAATATTACAACGAAAAAAACTTTACTGGGAGTATAATAAAGCTCTCCTCATGCCGGCATAATGGAAGCGAACATTTGACTGTTTGAGTCATCTATACTAATATTATAAAGAGAAAAGATTTGTATTTTTGTATGTTTGTAACGAATTGGCTCAAAAACTACTGGACCGATTTCAAAAATTCTTTCACCATTTCAATGCTACATTATCAGTGATCAATATAGGCTATATAAATTACAGGAAAAAAAAATCTTACTAAAGCTACAATAATATAACCCAAGGTTGCTAAAAATTGCCATAAAATGTCTTTCATCGCATGCGCTGCGAAAACTATTGATGATAGAACAAAAAAATATTCTACATATCAACAATATTAAAGTAGAACAGATTTTGCCACAGGGGTGTGATAGGCATTGTCTGTTGACTGAAATATGAAACAGCATTAAACTTCATAGTACTTTATACCTGCATTACTACGCGAACCAACAGCTAGTACTTAATAATATAGATAGATAACGTAAACTATATTAGACGGAGTGTCACGCTGTCAGACCAATCAGACTTGGATATTTGCCAACAATTTTTGCAAAGAACGGTCACTCACCTATAGACAAGATAAATAAAACTCAAAATAAAAACAATCTCATTAAACTATTAATAGTGTTAATAAAAAATAAAAAAACAAGTGAATGTTGATCTTAATCCTAGCCTCTCGTGGACTTGGTGTTAAGCTAGTGTGGTCCACAAGGTTGCAGACAGCTTGAAGATGCTAATGTGCATTTTTAAGCTTTAACTACTGAGGTAGAGGCCTCAGATTTTCAGAAAATAAAATTTTGGAATTACTCTAATTAGTTAATTTGTTGATTTTTTTAAATAATTTTATTCTTGCTGATTTATGATCTCATGTGTTTTTTTACAAAAAATTCTGAGTTTTCTAAATTTTGAAATAATAGTTAATTATGTACGAATAAATTATAAAAAATATTTTATTTAAATACGTCCACTGAAGCTAGATATTAAACAAAAAACCCTAAAGATTTTTAAATACAAGCGCATATATGTACGGGACTCTGAGGCCCCCACGTCAGTGTTTACGTGAAATTAAATCCACCTCAGTAGTTAAAGGTTAAAATATATTTTGTGTATATTACAAATTTTGAGTTGACATAGTTTCGGTCTTCGCCATTCACGTGGTATAAAAAAACAATTGCTTATTAGAACAAAAACAAACAAACAAATGACGTAATAAAAAAAATACCTATACAAATTGTTTAATTTACTTCTACATTTATAAATGTGTTCTCAGAACGAGATGCATCGTCCACGTAGTAATAGGAGATGCATAACGGAATGTATTTTGAGCATATATTACAATGCGCTGCATGCCTTCGTACACGTGCACAAATTCAAGGACATATAAATGTAAATACACATTAACAAACAAGACTATATCATATATATCTACATTTATAATAAATATTTATATGTTAATACATTGGTCTATCAGACCAGCCATTCTCAAAGTGGTGTTCCGCGGAACCCTAGGGCTAAAATACTGCAAAAAATACCTACCAAAGGGAGATTATAAGGTTACATCTAAATATTACGTAACATTACATTGCAATATGATTATTCATAAATACATATAAATCAGTTTTTTATAATTATATTAAGGCTTTTTCCTTCGCCAAAAAAGTTTGAGAACCGCTGTATTAGACGAACGTTAACAGCTCCAAAATGTCAATATTTCTTTTAAAAAGTGTTGTGACACGACTAATTCAAATAACCCTTCGTCGGGCGCCCCTCAAAAACTCCTTAGAACGGGCGCGGTGTGCTTGGCGGGCTCATTGAGAAAACTGATAATTAATTTTTTTAATTCTAAATCTAAGATGAAAATCAAAATCAATCTTTTTTAATGGAATGTTTAGTAAATAAATTTTATACAAAGTAATTGACTTTTTTCCCCCTTTAAATCAGACTAAAAACTAAAAGAGTTCATAGAACCTATAATTGCTGTGCCTGTGAGATCGGCCGCGCCCGACGCGACGGAGGTTTAACCCTTAAATGGACAATGTTGTTTTTAAACAACACTCAC
The DNA here is from genome assembly GCA_028551675.1 of Tineola bisselliella. Lineage (NCBI taxonomy): Eukaryota > Metazoa > Arthropoda > Insecta > Lepidoptera > Tineidae > Tineola > Tineola bisselliella. The sequence continues at coordinate 50,999 of JAPWLS010001802.1, read as the reverse complement.
ATTATTGCAAAAAAAAGTATAGTAAATTCATGTCTAGATTTTTTTACTCATTTTTCCTAGACAGTAATACATGTCTATTACACAAATATATTTTTTTAAAACGTGAAACAAAAATCGTCCATTTAAGGGTTAAATAAATGATACAATTGATTTTAAAAACTAACAAAACAATCACGTGTATTTATTCTTCTATATATGAAATCAGATAATAAATAAATAGAAATAATAAAATATTTTTTTACATTACTTAAAATAAGATTTCATTAGAATTGCTAGTTTATAATTGAATTGTTGCGCGTCAAATAAATAACCAATAAGAATCAATTAATATAGGTCACATAATTACAACACTATTTTTTCCCATCAGCCCACATTCCCACTAAATATTGCATTATACCAGTCTTTCCCAAAGTAGGCAATAACGCCCTCTTGTGAGCACTGGAGGCCTAGAGGGGGGCGGTAAGGTTTTAATTAAACTCCAGGTGAGGCTAAATGTTATTAAGGTAAAAAAAAAGGACGCTACAAAACAACTGATTTTCAAAGTGGACGTTAGACGAAATAAGTTTGAGAACCTCTGCATTATACTATATGTTCAGCGAATTTAATATTTAAAGATGCCTCTTTTAACGCGTTGCTTATCCTATTTTGTAACCGAGCGATTGAGTTTCATAACTAGACATCGGATTATATGCACTATCAAAATGCCAAAATATGCATGCAAATATGCACTAAAAAATGGTGAAATATGCACAAAATATGCACAATAAAAAAACCATTTATAATTAGAATTTGACATTTATTTAAATTATAACTTATAATTAATTATAATTTATAAGACCTAGAAAACCTAGAAAAATATAACTTATTTATTATAATTTTTGTGACAATAAACAATAATATATTTTTCCAAGTTTTCTACAGCAAACTTGTGACGTTTGTCACTTAATATCAATTTATACGCTGAAAATGACCTTTCGACGTCAACTGACGTTACCGGACAGAACTTGAAATTTGGCGCCATTCCTGCAGAGACCTCTTCAGGAAGAGTTTGTCCGGTGCCGTTGATAAATGCGTCAATTTTCTTTATTCCGTCAAGACCGAGGTTTTTATACAACACTGCATTTACACGCCTAACACGTCTAACTACTGAAATAAGCACTGTTAATGAAAAAGTACCCAAATATGCAATAACGCTATAAAAATAGAATAATATGCATTTGCATATGCAAATATGCAATGCATATAATCGATGTCTATTCATAACATAACCGATGAGGATTGACGTTACACAATCGGTTACTATGTTACGAGCCAAGGGCAAACTTGTTTTGTGCGTAATGGTAGCGGGGACGATGCTTTAAATTAACCATTAATCATCGAATTAGTTCTTCACCGCAGATAGTAACCTATAACCGGAAGCAAATTTTTATACAGGAAATCTACGGACAACATTAGCGCCCTCTATGTCGGATTCGTGACAGTAAAACAATTTATTAGCTGGTTATGTTGGTTCCTAGAGCCTTAAAAAGCTTTAATAACGGTTGTTGTAACCAAAACTACTTTAATATAGTTATCTACCGTAGCATCTCATTTAGATGCTTACAATTTAAAAAAACGCATATAAATAAGTCCTAAAACCGGATATGGCCGTCTTAGCTGTGAATCGTGGGCGCATTTCCTGCATACAAATTATCAAAAATGCGTGACGCTCCCTTGGATATTAACCTTAATAGAAAAATATAATAGTTTTATAGTACACCGAACTGTGATCGCAACCCGCTTTATATCTGATCCAATTCGTTTAATAGGATTTTTAGAATGTGTAGATATAAGGAAAATACTAAATAATAATATGTATGTTTCCTAAAAATAACCAAACAATTAATATATTGACGAGTTTCTTGTGGTCTTCTTCTCGTCATACGCCTTTCTGAAGCCATTGTAGAGTACGCCTTTAGTGTCTATGCTAATAAGCTAATTTCATTTCATTTTATCAATAGTTTTATACATGCAAATTTACTTTCCCAACAGGAAGTCGCATCGACAAATAATTGACTATTTTTGGCAGCCTTATAATATAATGTGACATGTAAAAAAGATTTTATGAAATTTGAAAATAAGTCAAAACATATGATTAAAAAAGAAATCTCATAGGATATTCGTTTCTGACATGAGGGTTTACGCGTAAATTCCTGTCTGAAATGTCTTCATTAGACATGTAATAAAAGAAAAGAACATTAAAACAAAAAACAAAAAAAAAACAACATATGATTTATACGAAAACATTTGTATAAACAAACACAATGATAATTTAACATCTACACATACATATACATACACACATATAAATTTTATGTACACACGTCTCGGTTGTTATGTTGACCTTGTTTGTTTGTTGCTAAAATGTAAAATATTGCATTAATTGCAAAAACAAATAAATTGCCAAACACACAATACGGTAGTAATTTGTTTTGCGCAATTCGATTAATTAATATATAGTTTCTATAATTATTAACCACCTAAATGCGCAATTACGAGAAACTACAGGATAAACTTAATCTTGATAAATAATTAACCATTCAAAATTGAGCTACAATTGAAACGCTGCGATTGGTGAATTAATTAATGACAAAACAAAAAAGAACGAAGAAGGTTTAAGACATTTATTTACTCAAAAAGAATTTTAAAAAAATTCACTTAATTGAGATGACAATAATAACAAGAACTCTAAATAAACAAACTAGTACATGTATGTATATTTAGTATTATATTTCTAATATTAGTTAGTATTTAGTATTATTTATTATTGTTATTTGTATATGTAATTTTATATTGTTATTTTGCACCCTACGATTTACTTCCTGTGGGCTTATCACGAATTTTAGTCTGGCCTTCGAACCGAGTTCGCTTCAAACGATTTGTATGGAAATTTGACTTGGAACTATAATATTTTAGATACTTTTTGTTAATTTTCGAACGTCTCGATCTTTCGTTCATTTGATAAATTGCTGGTGCTCGTTAGTCGTTAGTAAAAATTCATGATCCCGATTGCTAACGGATCCGTTTTACTTGTGACAGCTCGATTCGTAAGCCAGACTAAATTCGTGATAGGCCCACTGATCTACTCCCCTAAGGTTGGTTGCCTGGTAGAGATCACTGCTTAGTGATAAGACCGCCTTTTGTTCTTTCTTTTCTTCTGTACTTATATGTATTATTTTGTGCTAAAGTGTTATTATTATTATTATTATTATTATTAAATCAACACACGTGTCTTTTTAGATCTCACTACTCCTTCCGAAATATCATCACTAACGAAGACAGATTATAAAAACATTTGAGGCCGCCTATTCCCAAACAAAGAAGTAATTATCTTTTACTGGGTTGTTGTTCAAATATTCGACATTGACAGCACGTTACCAATTATAATACCCCGAAATACAAAAGTAAGTCATACGAAATACAAACTCATAAAGCCGGCATAGCGACGATCTCTCAATCGCTCATGATTCTTAAATATAAATAGATACATATTAAAAATGATAACCACTCTGTAACAATTACTTTTGTTAAACTTTTATATTTTCGTTTTAGTGCATCTCGTACTCAAAAGGTCTTATCTGATTTTAAAGGTAGACAGAATATTCAAATACTTATTAATTATACTGCGACCTCGCTTTAAACGACTAAACTTCAAATTTGTTCGCAGTGTCTTGCATTTTGTTATAGATTAATGAAACCTGTCACTATTACAATAGCGCCGTTAATGGCATGCTATTAAAAAACGTTTCTTTAGACGGACTCCTGACGCTACAATCACAATATATGCTAATTAAACGATATAAATTCTGAATTAACACGTAAAACACAACGCTATACTGTGCTTTAAATTTCGACAGAAATTACTTAGTATTGATTGCTAGACTTTTTAAAATACACGAGCTTCTGCGAGATTATTAGTAAAAATACCGAATAGACCTTCAAATTCTGATCAGAATAACCCTTTACACAGTCGCGCTCATTCGTCGTCATTGGTTCTCGAGATCGAGATACAGCAATTTGAAAAGTATTACTTATATGGCGCGTAACACAAAAATGTGACGCGTAACAGAAAAATGTGACGGCAAATTTCTCTCATACCTCGAAAAAGAAGTTTCACTTCAAAAAGAATCAGTTACTATATTACGTAGAATACTAAGCCTTAAGTCAGTAAAATCGGATGTAATATGTAAACGCGACCCGATGTCAATTCCCATTAACTCATAACCGACATTATGTCAGTTTCGTACATTACAAAATCGCCTACGCGTACATATATGGCCCTTAAACAAACACCATTTATCACAACTTTGTAGCATCCCCTCGTCCCTTTTAATCCCTATGACATGACAAGGCAAAATTTGGATCGATGACTACACTGATTCGGTAGTGATTAATCAATAAATACTATTAGAATACAAAGAGAATACGAATAGTGTTCATATATATCCCCTATATCTATATGATACATTAATGCAGCGGCTCTCAAACTTTTTTGGCGAAGGAAAAAGCCTTAATATAATTATAAAAAACTGATTTATATGTATTTATGAATAATCATATTGCAATGTAATATTACGTAATATTTAGTTGGAATATTTAGATGTAACCCTATAATCTCCCTTTGGTAGGTATTTTTTGCAGTATATTAGCCCTAGGGTTCCGCGGAACACACTTTGAGAATGACCGCATTAATGAATCTATTGTTATGGGTAACAATATCGGTCAGAGAAGGCACGAATCAGTCAACATATGTTCAGAGTCAATGACATTAAATTTATTGTTGCTTTTTTTATATTTATATAATTAAGTTTTATTGACACATTGCCTACTATAATTGATTATTAGTTATATATATTTCTTCATATATGGTAGCAATTTTTCTGCTCATAGTTAAGTCGAACTAAGCGTTAAAACATAACATTTCGATATTTATTTATTTTTTCTTCATATAAAACGCATGTAATGTCGAAAGAACTTTAAAACACTTTTGGTTTTTATGTAACTATGCATCCTACTATTTGCTTCCTGGTAAGGTTTTGCCATTTGTTCAATATTTTCTTTTGTATAGGTATCAGAGGCGGCTCGTCCTAAAGAGCGCTGATGCAGTGCACTCCCACGAAAATTACAGAACTTATATTACAGCGGCGTAGATATAGGTAATGTAATATACTATTGTATAGACATAGTAGAATAGAATGAATGTAATGTAAGGATAGTATGTATTATGAAGAAATATAGATTACTTCTGTAATTTTCGTGGGAGTGCACTGCACCAGCGCTCTTTAGGACGAGCCGCCTCTGATAGGTATCTAATATTTTCTTTAAGTACTATTATTTCAGTGTACAAATTTTATTCAAAACTGCATTTTACATTAACATACGATAGAGGTCGCTGCACGTATTACTTCGTATAGTATTTGGTGGTCACATTTACTACAACTACCGACAACCGAAAACACTATATGCTTCAATAAAAATCTGCATAAGAACAACTAAATATTTTCAACGTAAAAGTTTCTTAGGTAAGTAACATTTTCACGAGAACTCATTAGTGGCCAGTTTCAAAGAGAGAGTCTATTTCGTAACAAGATCTTAAAATAAAACTCTAAAAAAATAAACGCCTAACCCGTCTTGGAATCAATGATTGATTTAACGCAGCGGTTCCCAACCTTTGTTAGGCCTACACCTTCTTACGAGACGAAATTTTTCTAACACTACACAAAGTCTTTTTTTTTTAAATCTATATTATAATTATTATATATATATAAACATTAAATTAAATTATTTAAAATTATTTTGCTTATAATTCCCGCTACAACATTCAGTAATTTGTCTCGACGCGTTTCGCCACTTCACGTGGCATCATCAGGACACGTGCAGCCGCTTCGGCTTCGCTTCAACGAACGAACTTCAACTTCAGTCGTTGAAGCGAAGCCGAAGCGACCGCGCGTATCCTGATGATGCCACGTGAAGTGGCGAAACGCGTCGAGACAAATTACTGAATGTTGTAGCGGGAATTATAAGCAAAATAATTTTAAATAATTTAATTTAATATGGATTTCCGCAAAGTAACGCCTGAAACAACTAATTATATATAAACATTGTTTAATATAGGTAACTAAGGCTGTCTGTTGTTTATATAAAATTAATTCACCAATAAAAAAACATACTTTATAATAACTCAAACATCATACAGAAAGCTACACGAACCCTATTTATTAAAATAATAAATTCAATATCTATATACGAGTAGGGAAGACGTTTGTCAGGTGACGGTCCAATCCAAACATTTCTCCGTCAACGTCAGATCTGACACCAGGGTTTCATGAAATAACAAAGTTTTATTTTTCCACTTAGTAAAAATTTACATAGACAAAATACTTTAGATATTTTGGGGACAATGGTGTGTTTTTTTAACTTCACAAACATGTTACAAATAACATAAAAACAAAAGACAATATAAAATAGAACAATTGAATTGGACGAACACAATACGCGTATTTCGAGGTTAATTACTCAAGGATTTATTTTGATTAAATTTTTTTGTTAAAGGCCAGTAACTCAATTCTGACTTAAGCCAGGTGGTAAACTAAGAACTGAATTACCGGCCCTCACAAAGATACTATTATTATTTACTTCTAAAAAAAGCTGCATTCTAATATAGAACAACTAGCTTTTACCGGCGGCTTCGCTCGCATTTAATTCATTAAATAAGTATCACAGATCATTTCAATAGAACTATACTCAATATTTTACTATAGTCATTTGAACACTATAGTAAAAAAATATATTTTTTTAAATAAAAAGTATCCTATGTTACTTCTAGTACCTCCAAAAATATGTGTACAAAGTTTCATGATGATCGGTTAAGTAGTTGTTGCGTGAAAACTTAACAAACAAACTCACATTCACATTTATAATATTAGTAGGGATGTAACTCGAGTACGTGACGTCACGAAAAAGAAACGAAGTCGATCCTGGATAAGCGAGAGCTGGATTAGTGAGAAAACTCTATAAGCGAGAATAATAGTCAGATCCCGTCACTTTTAATCCCAAATACCAGTGAGAATAATATTTCAATGGAAATCTCAAAACTCGAAAGTCGACTTAAACGTCATGTTCCTCGACTTTTATTAACCTCTATAAGTGAGAGTAACTACTCACAAACCTTCGGAAGTGAGAAACCTCTATGTGCGAGAATTGAATTGAATTCGCGCTTATCCAGGTTCTACTGTAGTAAACTAATAGACCAACGATTCTCAAACCTTTTGGCGAAGGAAAAAGCCTTAATATAATTATAAAAAAACTGATTTATATGTATTTATGAATAATCATATTGCAATGTTATATTAAGTTGGAATATTTAGATGTAACCTTATAATCTCCCTTTGGTAGGTATTTTTTGCAGTATTTTAGCCCTAGGGTTCCGCGGAACACACTTTGAGAATGGCTGTAATAGACAATGTCCAAGGGTATTAAGTTCACCTGAAGTGAAATAAAGTTTCAAATAAACACAGACATATGTTCGTTTACGTTTTCAAAACATACTGTGATCACACTTGGCATTCTAATGACCAAGTAATAAGACAAAATTACAATGTATTAAATAATCGTCCTTGATTTCATTTATCGATAATTTAGCAAAAGCGTTCAATACATTCATCACGCGGGAAAAAAACACCTCGGAAATCTTTTGTTTTGCTATATAATAACACATAGCACTCTTTGATACATAACAACGCAGTTCATTCACAATGTTATTTACAGACAAAAATAAATTCACACATACGTAATAATAGTTGTTTTTTTTTTATATAAGCGGAGACAAATATTTTTCTTCTTATGCTATGAAAGTTGGAAGGGCTGACTTGTCTAGCTGGCTAGTGACTTAGACTATTTTTTTAAATATACATACCGATCGTAAATCGACACTAACCGCAACATCACAAAAAATATAAAAAAATATTACGCAATATAAACACAATATTTGTTTAGTTTTTATTTTTAGTAGTAATAATAAGATTTGAAGTTATTTACATAACCGGCGCCCGCGCAGCCTTGAGAGCGACAAACGTAGGGCCACTGTAGAAACTCACAATTTATAACCTTGAAACAAAATTAAAAACAAATGAAAATGACCTACGCACTTGTTACTTCCGCTTGTTTTATTAAGTGCGCGTATATCTTTAGACGCATCGCTTGTAAAAGAGAACTAAGGACATTTTAATAAGTATTTAATTAAACAAGAATTATGTCATCTCATCGTGGTGGTCCGCGCGTCCCTCTGTTACAAAATTTGATTCCCGGTCAAAACAAATATTTATTTACTAAAGTGTATATGTCATATAAAAAATGTTATACTGATTATACATATATACCCACACTGGATATTTTGAAACCGGGACATTTCTGCGGGGATTAGTCGAGAATTATTATTTTAAATTTCGAATATAAATTTGTAATACCGGATGTGAACTAAAGCGAGCGATTTAAATTAAGAAAACATGTTATCACTTTCCCTCCAAAACTTCGTTGAAAATCTTCATAAATTGTATTTCTTATATAATAAACACCTCACTAGACTAACTAGACTAGGGAGCGACCTGATTGCATACGACTCAACCATTAAAAAAAAAGAATAACGGCGTAAAATAACAGTAGAAAAGATTTCAAAAAAAGAACTGCGAATACGAAAAATCATTAATATCCTACGAGAACTCAGATACTTTGTAGGTAATAAAATTTTACGACTATCGTCTAATTTAGTCATTCTTATTCCATAACATTTGTTGTTTTCGTAGTTGAATGTCAAAATGAATGAATAACAGGTCAAAAATACGGTCTAATACCCTAAAGTTGAAGCTATATTGCAACTAACCTCATAAATGTTATGTGAATTTAATAATATATATTATTTTATGTAATTGTGTTTGTGTGTGTCAAATTAATTTCTTTAGTTAATCACTCCTCTCTACACCCCGCTTCCAACCGCTTCATTCAAAAATGCATTGGCCAGTGATTAGTTTGACGTGTGAGCGATGAGTACTCGTTTACTAACCCTTACATCTTAAATGAAACCTATATCAGCTATTCTCAAAGTGTGTTCCGCGGAACCCTAGGGCTAAAATACTGCAAAAAATACCTACCAAAGGGAGGTTATAAGGTTACATCTAAATATTCCAACTAAATATTACATTGCAATATGATTATTCATAAATACATATAAATCAGTTTTTTATAATTATATTAAGGCTTTTTCCTTCGCCAAAAAAGTTTGAGAACCGCTGACCTATATAATACAAGGTGAGGCATGGAAACCTCCCACATATCAAAAAATCGCAGTATCGTCGTCTGTTAGTGTTGGCGACCGGAAAACAATTTTGTCTTGGGTGTGCAAATTTAGGGCAACAAAATCTACAAATAATGACAAATATTATTTATTTATATCTCATACAGTGGGCTTATCACGAATTTTAGTCTGGCTTTCGAATCGAGTTTGCTTCAAGCGATTTGTATGGAAATTTGAGCAGCGCCACCGCGTGCGGATTTGGAACTACAATATTTTAGAAACTTTTTGTTAATTTTCGAACGTCTCGATCTTTCGTTCATTTGATTAGATTGCTGGTGCTCGTTAGTCGTTAGTAAAAATTCATGATCATGATTGCTAACGGATCCGTTTTACTTGTGACAGCTCGATTCGAAAGCCAGACTAAATTCGTGATAAGCCCACAGTTTTCTATTACCAGCCCTTTGAAATGTGGGAGATTCCCGTGCCCCACCTTGTATAATTACTAAAAACTGTATTTTATAGTTATACTATATATATAATAAGTGCTACAGTGTTTATTTAGTAATTATTATTTTTCTTATCATTACACCCTCACGATTGCGTATCACTGCTCGCACTGACAAAGGTTAACTGATAGATAATGCCAATGGAAGTAAGCTCGTTTATGTACGATTAGGTACAATAAAGTAAATAAGGTTTGATTTCGCTTCCAACAACAAGGTACTAATTACAAATACCGTCTTTAGCTGCGATTAAATCAATAATTCAAACCAACTGTTTTATTCGAAATGACATGAAAACAGTTTATTAGCATAGGCACTAAAAGTAAATAGCTTCGGAAAGGCGTATGACGAGAAGAAGACCAAAAGAAACTAGTCAATCATAGCCTTATTTATTTATTCTTTTTTTTACGTATTGTTATTTATTTTCTTACTTGGGAGACGTTCAATCTCTATTTTAATTCGACATTTTGTTAGTTACATCCGTCTTTCGAGTACTCTACACTATAGTAAACCGCAATGATTTTTTTTAATACCAATAAAATTAACTAAAAATATATACGGAAAAACTCCTCTTAGTTACGAAGTATAGTTGAATTTTAGTACTAATAATCTTCTTTATTGTGTTTTTATTAAAGGAAGTCTCCATTGTTCTTTAAAAATAAAATTCTTATACCAGGGGTTCCCAATCTTTTTCAGCCCACGGCGCAGTTTCAAGTTTTGTATTTTGTCACGGCCGCGTCCTACCCTCAAAACCATTCTCAAAAAAGCTTCGGATAATGATAGACGATATACTCACGGCGCCCCTCTTTACTTTCTACGGCGCACACGTTGGGAACCCCTGCCGTAAGCGATAAAACGTAAATTCGTTCGTACTATTCCTGTTTTTACGTGTAAAGTAGATGTCCTGTTTTTATTTTTATTGTCTCATATCGAATCCTTTTTACGATAAAGTGAGTAAGCAATCGCTAAGTACATTTCGTGTTTTACGATTTTATGTGACAATAAAATATTGCACAGAGCCAGTAACTTAGAAAGGATGGCGGAATATTGATTTCTATAAATTTATATTAATAATATATTGAGTTTTGAACATACTAAATCTAACCCCTACATGAAAAAGGTAACATTTATATACAGAATATTAATTCAGGGGGGCTACTCAGGCGTACCCGAAGTTTCGTAATACGGCCGTCACTTCTATAGTTTATGTGAATTTTGACACATAAGCCCGTAAAAAGTCCTGTCAAATGTCCATAAAATAAGCATCGTGTGGCCTATCCGTCGTGACGTCGCTGTCAAATTCGTAATTTCGTGAATGATTACATAAGTGTTCCTGAGTAGAAAACGTCCGAATTTTCGTCCGAAGTGCGCCTGAGTAGCCCCCCTGTTACTGTTACTCTGTTGTAGTGATTTCCATGAATTATGTATTTATTAGTAACAATTATAACTTCATTTTATGTTGTCCTTTTTTAAACGGCTTTCATTTTTAGGAAGAAACAAATCTCACTTGGAATTTGATTAACAAAATAAAGATTGTCTACTTAATTATTTAAACACATATTTCTATTAAAATATCCTACTTATAAAAATATAATTTATTGCAATAAAATATTTATACTAATAAATCATATAAAATAGCGTATGACTGAGGACATTTCATTTGTTTTCAATAATTTATACCTGTATTACTTAAACACAAATACCACACGTAATATACATGTTTTGGTACCCGGAATAATACCACCTCTTTCAAGTGACCTAAGAATCCGCAAACATTTATCTGTACCAGCAATTATCTCCACTCATAGACCCCACCTTAGTCCTTAATCTGTTAACCGGGGAGCTTCCTTTCTAATTAAGTAACACAGAACGGGTGCGCATTCTTCCACTAGGACGTGTCAAAACGTCACACCCGTAGACCGTCATTTATATTACTATTTTTTTTATTTATACTTAAAATAAATGAAAAACTATGAAATATACCTATATTTAATGAAATAATATGGAAAAAACAAAATTTGACATTGTTTACGTTCGACGTATTTATACGTCCTGCTCGGTTAACAGGTTAATACAAGGCGAAATGTAAATTATATATAAGGCTAACAACACCTAACATCTTATAATAACAATTATAATAGAAGTAAAATATATAATTAAATACAGTATCGATACGTCAAGATAAGTGTATGGGAACTTTCAAAATACAAATAAAGCAATGAACGTCGAACCAAGGGCGCCCAGATACCTAAAGTTACTTGCTATATTCAAATTGGTAGGTACAGACAGTCCTCGACTTACGTCGTTTCGAGTTACGTTGAATAATTACATAAAGCATACATCAATTGTTTCGATTTCCAGCATAGGAGAATTCACTTGTCGCGAAGTTTTGTTCCTCCAAACACGACTTCGTTGTTGCAACCATTGGATCATAGAGGTATTGTGTCTTTTATTATTATCTTTGAACCTAACCCTTGGATTTTAGATGTAAACATATGAAAAAAGATGTCTCGACTTAAGTTGCTTATTTCGAGAACCTAACATGCCGTAAGTACGAGGACTGTCTGTATATCAAATTATTTAACAAAATGTTTTGTTATTAATAAAACCATTGACACTTAATCACGTAATTTAGGACAACAAGATGAATGTGTTGTGCATGGAGGCATGTTCTATATAATTAAGTTTTTATTTACATTAATTGTATTAAATTTTTTAAAGCTAAGTGACTTTTTTATGATTTCTTCTCGTCATATGCCTTTTCGAAACCTTGTAGAGACTATGTACAAAAGCCTAAAGGGCCTATGCGAAGTAAACATTTTTGTATTTGATTCATATTTAAATTAATTTATTTCCCATAACTATGGTTAGTAACATAGTTCTTAAAGTAACGTTAGTAGTATCACATATTTTACACATTGTATATGCCACGCAAATTAAACTACGAAATTCTGTGAACATTAACCAAATATTATTCACTGCTATTTCTTGATTATTATACCTTGCCAACTTAAGGACTACACTTTAGCTACTATAAAAGAAGCTGTACTCTCCACAATGACGTCTTGTCATTATTTTACACCGCATCATTAGCACACTGGTAATTTCTAGGAATCAATTAATCATATTCCTTTTTAATGACCCATAACGTTATTTTGAAAGAAAGAAAGAAACGCGAGAGGCGACATTATCGTTATTTTCTATGAAAATAAAGTCGACAGAAATGATTGACGTGCCACTAACCTAATTTGAGAAAAGGAATTTTTATTAAGTCATTTAGATTTTTCTTTAAAGACGTGGGCGATTGCGTGAGTGTTTATTATAGAAATGCGATGTTTTTGAGTGATGAACATGCACAATAAATACATTGTTTCGATTGAGAATCAAAGTCGGGACTTCCACTTAACAAACAGACGTACTAGACGATATTTAAGGACACTTATATAAAATTAACCAAAAAAAACGTACATAGACTATATCGTATTATACTAGAATATTTACAACACCATCACAAGGCACTTAGACCCATTATATGTTTCTCCAATTCATATTTAAATTTGCTAAAATTTTTATTATTAGTTATAATAATCGGCAATTCATTATAGATCTGCGCTCCTTCCACTATAACACTTCTTTTTCCATAACTAGTTCTAGCTCCCAGGATTTTTATTTCTTGTGTTGAATTTATGTGTTTTTTTTGCCAAATTTATTTTTTATATCTATTTGATTGAGTATGATTTTTCTTATAAGAATGCATGTGTTGTATTTATATAATTGTGTGACTGATAGGTGTTTGGTGTCTTTGTACAATTTTACTTTCATTGATAATAATTAACACTGATTGACAGACATACATAAATGCTTATTAACCCATGTCCATCACCAGTATTAACCAATCATCAATCATTGAATTATGTGTAGGTAGGTGGGTAGACACAGCTAGCAACATATTTAAAATAAGAACGTCCGTTAATGGTGTCAAAGACAGCAAAAAGTTTAAAAAAGGAACGAACGAGAAAACCAGTTACAGAACAGACGAGATATTTTGGCTTTCGGCCGCGTCATGCTACTATTCGAAACAATGTAATAACTTTCACATACTACCTTCAGCTATCTCATTTTTCACATCATATATACTAGTAATAAATATAAACATTAAATCAATCGCAACAACCTTATATTGATATATGTAGTTCCTTTTACTGGATCATTGAAAACTATATATGTACATTTTATTTAAAGAAAGGCTGAAAATTTCAAAATTTGATTCACTTCTAAATCAGACAATTCAAGCAGTGTATACGCTTAAGAACACTTTATCCAAACCACAGTGGAGACCCCTATAACTTATTCTGATTGGTGAACAATTAAGGCGTAGAACGGGCTACTACCTCTGTGGGTAGCATACAATTACTTCAAATGCTGATGTATACTTTATAATAAGTAATATATACATATATAATAGTATATGTATATGCGTAATTATAATAAAATTGATAATTATAAAGTAGGCAAACGCCCTCCATTATCAAAGTAAACTTTGTACCATTTCGACAAAACTAATTATAAATCACATTCATTGGTGTTTATGTGTTTTGGACTGATTACATTTTATTAAATCACTAGCTATGACCCGCGACTTCGCTCGCGTTAGTTTTGGACCATACATATAACATATGTAAGTATGTTTACACAACTCCGACTTCAATAAAAACAGCAGATTGAAATATAAAGGGTGTTTGCGATAAAAATATATACCGGCAGGTATTATTAACATGGTAGGATGTACAAAAAATGTTAACATATTATATTATATATTTTTTTCATTCATAAGATGGAAAATTATATTTAGTTATTTCGACAAAAAAAAACGAAAGTTGCTGAAATGTCAGTTCAGTGGGCTTATCACGAATTTAGTCTGGCTTTCGAATCGAGCTGTCACAAGTAAAACGGATCCGTTAGCAATCGGGATCATGAATTTTTACTAACGACTAACGAGCACCAGCAATCTATCAAATGAACGAAAGATCGAGAATTTCGAAAATTAACAAAGCGTATCTAAAATATTGTAGTTCCAAATCCGCACGCGGTGGCGCTGCTCAAATTTCCATACAAATCGCTTGAAGCGAACTCAGTTCGAAAGCCAGACTAAAATTCGTGATAAACCCACTGACTATGTCGAGAGACCCGCGATATAAGTAAACAATTAAGACCGGTCTTTGAAACCGATTTTGAGACAAGCACAGCGTCCTTTGTTATTTATATCGTAATTATGGAAGAGAATGAAAGGACTGTTAAAAGCATTCATATAAACAAACAAAAGTGAACACTTAGAAAAATACAAACAAATACATTATCTTTTTCTTTTGATATAATTAATGTAGGGGTTTCCTTTCAGAAAAATAAATGTTTTTTTCACCAGTCAACGACCAAATTTACATTTACCTTGATAACAACGAAATCTTATAAGAATTTTAATATTTACAAATAATAATAATAATAACAAACGCAATTACGACTTCTATGACGCATCCTTAAGCGCGTCAGTCTGTTTGTTACGCGGAGGTCACAGGTTCAATTCCCGGAACTAAAATTTATTCCTAATACTCACTGACTTATTGATTTTATTTTAAAAATAATTAAATATTTTAAAAAACTAAAAAAACCCGCGCGCTAGCTTTATCTCTTTTACTCCACTACACAGGATCTATAAAAGAATTTATAAATCCTGGCGGTCCTAATAAGGATAATGGGAAACTGTTATTAAATTATTGCATTGTCATTGATCCTTAATTTTTTTTTAATTTTAAGTTTCAAATTAATCAGACTTCTGGATATTGGTGAAAATTATGCTCAAAGATTCCGTTACATACATACATACAACCCAAGCTAATAAAAGCGTGTTAATTAATTAAAAACTATTCATATTTGTTCGCATTTACACATAAGGCTTTTTTTTATTTTTTTGATCGGAAGCGACTGTTCCGATTCAACCAAAAGGGCGGGATTGAAACTAGACCTGGGTGAAGCCCAGGCCAGTGACAATGGAGGATAGGATCGTTTAAGAGGCGCCCGAGCACACAAGGCTGAAAAAAGTGGCTACAGAACTACCTATGTAACCTACGAATGCTAAGTCAATATACCTCGGTCTATTCGGGCTGCCGTAGAAATTTAGTTCAACAATAGTCTACGTCAGTGGCAATAAGGGAATACACAACGGAACAGTACACTCCATTCAATTTTAATGAGTAAATTATGTAAACACATTAATAGTTAGTTAAATCGTTTACGAGCACTAAATGTAAACGACTATTAAACAAGAAACAAACACGGACATCCAAAATTTACGTTTTACTTAGTTATGTAGTAATTACCATAATTTAATCGTTAATTTATCAAATATATGCTACAATGAAATGAAGATGGCAAAAATTTCGTAATTATTTTTGACGTGACAACGTCTTATAATTCGATTGAGCCGGCTGCACGCACGAAAAAACATGACTCATGCGGCGTTACTTCGCTCTGAGGCGTTCCATGTAAGGCTTGAAGTGCAAGCGAGAGCGCGGAACGAGCGACAAAGAGGCACAATCGGCCTTCGCGTTCGGCAGCATTCGACGTTGTCACGTTCATCTATCGTCAGTAAACCGACTTTACAGACAACCGATTTTTACATTACATTAGTACATATTACTACTACACATACAACGATTTTCAAATGGGTATAATTTTTATTACCTACAGGTATATAATAGAAAGAGAAATGATATTTGCATCCCTTTCACTCATGCCTCAACTTCGGCACGATAAGAATATAGTTATCTCTTTCTAATGATTGTAATATATTTTGAGCGGTTTAGAACATTTAACTGTTATTTCTTAATGCCCTAAACCAGCCATTCTCAAAGTGTGTTCCGCGGAACCCTAGGGCTAAAATACTGCAAAAAATACCTACCAAAGGGAGATTATAAGGTTACATCTAAATATTCCAACTAAATATTACGTAATATTTTACATTGCAATATGATTATTCATAAATACATACAAATAAGTTTTTTATAATTATATTAAGGCTTTTTCCTTCGCCAAAAAAGTTTGAGAACCGCTGCCCTAAACAATTATATTTGTAAATAAAACGTACGATATTTGCTACCAAATAACAGTCATAGCTACTTATCGCATATCACAGCTTTTTTCTCACACATAAAACTTACGGACACTTCGCAAACAAGCCACTAACCCGCGAATTTCTCGAAAACCATTAAATTTATCACTGGCAGTTAATTAAAGATAATTAGTTTGTTTTGTTTTAAATATTAACTGTTTAGTTTCGCCCGACTTTCCTTAATCGACGACAGAGAAACTATAATTAATAATAAATAATACGTCAAGATAACTTGTTTACGTCCAATTTCTCTATTGAAAGTATTTGGTAGCAGACTATGGACGAGGACAACGCAAAACAGTTATGTAGTAGACCGAATAACAAATAACTGGTAGGTCGTACTTTCGGGTCAAAACATTGTATGCTAATTAGAAAAAAAAAATTGAGTAAAATTTTTTGTATAATTAATTATTAACTCAGCCTCCGGGGTTTTTTGACATGAACGTTTACGTGTGAATTAAAATTTTATAATTTCTACATTGACAGAATTGTCTTTAATAGATATCTGAAGCCATTAACAAAAGAAGAAGAAGAAGAACTTAGCCTTCGTTTTGCTGCGAACACGGTCATCGTAATAAGATTGTAAAATAAGATTTTACTGATTGCAAATGTCAATACTGTACATTTATTAAAAATATTGTAATAACAGAGTCGAACAAATACGAATGCTTCCGATTGTACCCGAACAGGTTATCACACATTTTATTCCAATTTTCTTTTGTCTTTGTATTTATATTTCACCTCTTTGATATTTATAATACTAAAGCAAGATACTAGAATAATATCAACACATTATGAGCTAACTTTTAATTGTACCTATGACACCTAAAGTGGGTCAAATTCTTTATTTCAAAAGTATATATAATAATATCGGACACGGGTATCTAGTTGATTTAAAAAGAGAATCAGATAAAGCGACCCTCTCAATGTCTTACTGAAGACGCATCTTATTTCATTGAAGATGATTGACAGGCGTATTGCTTTATCTACGAGTACATGTCTCGGTCCAATTAGAATACTTAGTTAGACGTTGTTTTAGGTATTAGGTTTAGGTAATAGGTTTTTAATTGGAAAAAAAGTTTTGTATTAGGTCCATTTCAAGTAACCCTAACTGCCAGTGTCATCAACGACTATCGATAGAATTTCACAGTGAGGTTTAGAGGAATGATTTATATTTTTTAAACTACTATAATCCTACTATACTTTTAAAATAATATTTCAAACTTTACAATAATAATAAAATATTAACATTACAATAACTTTTCTTTAAATCACCGATATGCTTCATAATAATAAATCAGTTTACCCAAATACGTGTTATCGATAAGAAAAGGGTCAATGAACTCAGATTGTAAATTATTATTGTCACAAGTGCAAATGTACAAGTTTCTGCGATAACAATAATGAAATTATTTTAATACGAAACATGCATAACCGCTAGTGACCGGCAGATGGCGCTAGTTGATTTTGTATCTCACATCCTAGTTACAACCGGATACATCACTAAAGAAAAACTTACTTGATTTGTAGTCAAGTCCCACTGGTCGCTGACGAAAGAGCTCTGGCTGTAGAGAAACACGGGTACTTGATGATCTTTGACAGGCGCCGGGTCACTGTTCACTCTTACAACAGTCAGGTGAGTCGTTGTAGTTCCAACTGTTGAAATATAATAAATATAATAACCATGTATCAAGACTAAGCCAGTGATTCTCAACATTTGAGTCGCAGCACTTTTGTGTACCGTCAAACTTTATAAACGTATAAAACTCAAGCTGTAATTAATTCTTTAATAAACGTAATGTTGTTTTTACAGTACATATTATTTTATATTCAAATTTATCAACATAAACTATTTTACACAGTGTATTGTAAAACAAAAAGGTTGAGATTCACTGCTCTAAACTATAGTTGTATAAATATCAAGACAATAACAACAAAAACAAGTATACACTTTTTATTATAATAAAACATGGCATAAGATTTATTTATCACCATAAAGACTATAAATTAATCAATCTAACGATATCAAATCATAAAAAAATACTTGCAATTTTTAAAAATAATATCTGAAATTATTATCAAAACTCTTTCAAATAATTAAAAAGTCTTGCTAACGATAAAAGGTTTCGAAATATCGAACTAAAAACCGTATAGACGTTTTAAAGCTAAAAAAACTTTTTAATTCCAATTTTATTGAATTCATTCACCATTTCTATAGATAGAAAAAAGATGAACTCGTTTTTCTAGCTGGAAAACTTAAAAAGCGGATATATCAATCCTTGAAAAATATCCTAAAACAGGTACCTACTGGAATGGATACAGTTTTTGTAGGTATATAAGCGATAGAAAGAGAAACGATAGCGGTGTCGTGAACATCAAACGTATCTGTCAAATATATCTCTATACCTTTCACACATGCCTCAACTTCGACTCGACAATATAGTTATCTCTTTCTAATGATTGTTTCTCCCAGTCCAAAGTCCAATCTGTATCCATTTGAAGATTGTTGTTTGTACTACTATATCATGCGTCATAATAGTGATAGATAAAATAAACAGATTCCCATTATCACAATATACCCTCGTGAGAAATAATATCTTTATTATTGAGTGGTTAATAACACTCAATAATAAAGATAAATATGCAATAATATTGCGCTCAACTAATAATGAAAAAAAGACAACTTAACACTAGGTTTACGGACGTTTTCTATATACCTACTTCTACTAAAACGCGTCAATTTGACGCATATCGTAGAGATAGGTATACCATATAGGCGAGTTCAGTAATTCAACACTTTTAAAGAAAATAGACTTCAATTTATATTTCCCTCGATCAATGAATAAAAGTCATACAAAGAGATAAAATAAAACTTTAAACAGTTTTTGGTAATTCTCTGATAAAAGTCAAAATGCGTCAAATTGACGCGTCCCGTAAACCTAGTGTTAATTAGGTATTTTGAGCAAATGACAACATAGATTATGTCACAACATAAATTGTTGTAATAAGGTTATAAACGCATTAAATTTTCTACACATAAGCCACTAGGTAAGTATTTCAATAAAGCAGCAATTCCCAAACTATGTAATAGGACAGCCTTTCATTCATATTGGTAACGCTTGGTATTTTCATTTTTTAAATTCCAATTGGAACAAATAAGATAGCATTAAGTAGTTCCGCGACTCGCTACTAGGGAATCTGAGCCAAGAAATGAAATGAAATGAAATGAAAATCGTTTATTAGCATAGGCACTAAAGGCGTGCACTTGCTCATCGTTAGACTCTACCGTGACTTCGGGAAGGCGTATGGCGAGAAGAATACCACAAGAAACTCGTCAATCATAGCCTGTACATAAAGTAATGATAATAAAAAAAAAACTGAATTTTAATTCAGAAAAAAAAGTGGTTACGATAAATGTCAAATTTAATAACATATATGTACATAAAATACATATATATGTCCAATAATATGTATATAAAAATATTTTTTTAAAAATAAAATAAAAAATATATAGCTATCTATACAACATTAAATACAGTAAAAATAATAATAATCCTTCTAGTAAGCCAACAGTAAGTCAAGCTCAAACACTAGTTTAACCACGCATTTCCATCGCTCATATAATCAATAATTCTGTAATAAGCCTTTTTAATTAGCCTTTTTAATTAGTCTGCTTTACAATCTTTTTCAGAGAAGGAGTGGGCAGACTTGTTAAGTCATTGGGCAATTTGTTATACATTTTGATCCCCACTCCTATAAACGATTTAAACGATGGAAGAGATGGGTCAACCGTATAAGTCGGTAGTATTTTTAATAATATGTTATGGTATATACATTTACGAATTTATGACAAGGATTTTTTGTTTTTTTAAATATAATTAACCGACTCAAACGATCTCCGGTCAAAACAAATATTATACATATGTATACCAAAATTAAAAGTATTTATTTCGTACAAGCCCTTTAAGCTCTTGCGCATAGTCAGAATCTACGAGATTTGGGAAAGGCATATGACGAGAAACTCGCCAATCATAGCCTGTACAATATAATGCTAGTAGATACATTCTTGCTTAGTTTTAAATTAAGCGTCTTACCTGTGTTTGTTCAGTTCACTAGTGCGAGTATGTAAGCCTAAAGTTTCTAAAAGAATCATCGCGCGCTAATTTAATAAGTAAGTTGTTCTTTTAATTATCTGTTTAAGTAACTCAATTAACACGCGCTCTGTTGCTAGCTGTCGACGCTCATTTCTTGTTCATTTTGTTCTATTCTGAATAAGTTGTATTTTGTTTGTTTGGACGCGATTCTCGTTCGAAACAAATTCTTATTTGAATCAGAATATTATGCTTGTATCATAACATAATAGTATACACTTACATTGTAACATGATTACCTACTATTAAACTTTAATAATAATAATTAAAGCATGTAACTTTTTCTTTTGTTTTGGGGTTCCGTCAAAAAATTCGCTTTTCGAAAGGGTTCCGCCACGAAAAAAGTTTGAGAACCGCTGCTTTTTTATGCTGTGATTATTACGTAAACCCCAAATAGCAACATCTTAATCGTAAAAACATATTGATTTCTTAAACCGAATAAAAAGATGTTATCATTCATCATTTCTAAAGATACCAAATTCGTCTCGCAATTTACATTAGATCTTGCGTTTTGAGTGAAATTCGTTATGGACTGAAACAATGGATTTTTTGTTTTTTTTTTTTACAACCCTATGGAGCGTAACGTATTTTCGTTATACCGTCTTTATTTAAATGGGATAGTGTATCCAGGAATGGAACAGAAAGGTAATAACGATAGGCTTGGCTTTCCCTCTTTTCCTCTGTCGTCTCCGAGCGATTTAAGGTGCTGGTCTATGATGAGTTGATTCCTCCCTTGACTTATGGTGACGAAATTATGATGCACAATTCAATATCGGCGCAGTGGGCCTACTCAGGCGCACTTCGGACGAAAATACGGACGTTTCCTACTCATGAACACTTACGTAATCATTCACGAAATTACGGAATTGACAGCGACGTCACGACGGATAGGTAACTCAATGCTTATTTTACGGACATTTGACAGAACTTTTTGCGTGCTTATGTGTCAAAATTCACATAAACTATAGAAGTGACGGCCGTATCACGAAACTTCGGATATGCCTCAGTAGCCACCCTGGGACGTCTATCAGTCGTATACAGTGGAATCAAATACAGCAATCTGACTTGTAATGAAAAGACAGATTGCTGTATTTGATTCCATACAACTCATATGTCATATATTTTATTACTATTATCTGTTTATCATCTAAATCTACTTTATTTGACATAATATATATAAAATTACATTAGAAATGAGATGAGATGAAATTCTTCTCTCAGTGACGTATCTAGCTCAGTGATCCCGGTAACTTTTTTGTTATATAAACCGACAAACAGCTAACAAGCAAGACCCAGCTACATCTGCCTACCTATTTAAGGGATAAAAAGTCTCTTACGAAAACCTCACAACAATAAAACAAAAAAGGGCATCACACCCGTAACATTTTACGTGACCAGTAAAAAGTTGGAATACGGTAAAAGTGTGACGAATCATTAGTACTATCAGATTTTAGTGAAATAAAAACTTCTACTTTTTGTTTGAGTTTTCAAAACAAACTTAACTTGCCCTAATGACAGGCTCCCTATTACATGGTAATTTTGTGACCTCTTTTTAGGCCTATGAGGGTTGAAACTAAATAAGAGTTATAAAACAAAGCAATCACGTGTTTAAAGAAATGCATGTACAAAAGGATCTAGTTATAAATCTAACGCAGTCAAAATGTTAGTACCATTCCTCGTTTTAACGGTCAAAGATTCGTTTTACGTCGCGGAAATGTCTCGTTTTCTCTGATACCTAACATGACGTAAAATGCATGCTTTATATAATTACCTACGAATATTTGCTAAAATACCAATAAGAAAATGCAGTTTATCGCAAGAACCAAAAACCAATACTGATACTCGATAGTATATATGTCAAAACGACGTTTTAATAAATATAGTAAGTACATCAGAGTTGCTTATTGAATATAGCAGCTGCATCACAAGGCTTCACTCATTTTAATTATTATTAAACGTGTTAAATAACAATATTATCTAGTACAATTTTCAAAGAACTTATTGAAAAAAAAAACTAAAATGCGTCTATGTATGTCTATGCGTCTATGCATCGATCCCAAACGTCGAAATTTCGAGATTTATAACGATTGGAGTTTCCCAGTCCAGTCTACGGAAGTTTAATCCGTATCGATATTACGTCATGTCTGCGTTGTCTTGTTATAAGAGTTCATTTGTTTCTGTCTCACATGGCAACAGTATACCACTTACCAGTAAGCGTGCAGACTCTCTTGCTGTTAATGTCCTGCATGACCTGTCTCATCAATGAGCCCAACTCCCTCGCGTCTTCGGATTGAGACTGCTTCGATAACCATTGAGTTTCTAATTCCATTGATAACTAAAATGTATAAACACTAACTATAACATTTATGTACAGACGACAAAAAAATAGAAAACAAATGAAAGATTATTTTGGTCCACATATCAGTATTATTATTATTATTATTTACTATTACATCATGACAAGTTAGAATATCAAGAAACTAAAGTGGCCAATTATTAGGTCACACGTCATTACATTTTTTTCAATTGTTGAAATTTTAAATTTGGAATAAAGAAATGAAAATGCGTATCGCACTAACCAAATACTCAGTCAGTTTCTTAACAACCGGCTCCAAATGCACAGTGCGTGCCCAAGCGTCACAAACGAAACAAACATTAAAATAATAAGCATTTCTTGCATATTTCTTATCATTAATTTGTACTGGAAACCCCAAAATTTTAGATCCCAATAAGGTTCTGAAACAAAACAAAACAAATTTTTCTAAAAGCTCTACTCACCCCTAACTGGTTCTGTGCCTATTTGAAGGTTACCTGATTTTGAGCATCTTACTATCAGATATTTTTCGAAAACTTTGATATGTCTTTAATACTGTTGTAAATTTTTAAAAGAGAAAGAAATCAACTACCCTTTAGGCTTATAAATTGACAATAAAGTGTCTTGAATTTTGACAGTAGAAAATAATGGTATATAATAGTCTTGTTTGTTTGACTTATGTTTGAGTATAATAATATATTATTTGATGATTTCTAATTGTATTTTTTTTATATATATATATATTTTATTTTTACACAAATATAAATATCACATGAATTACATAAGGCCTACTAGATATTGCAATATAAATATAAATAATAATTAATATTTATAAATATTGGACCACCGGACTAATTCATGTAGACCAACAACTTTGTTACTGGTGCCATCTCTAGTATATTCCGTAGTGAGCAACATAAATTATGTATTATCATCACCAGAATAATGTAATATACTGTTTTAATATTTAATTTTGATTATAACAACTGTAATTCACAGTTTTGAATTGTTTAAATTAATTACATTTGCTTACATTAGAAATTATTAATAAATTAAAATGTATAAAGGAAGATGTTTTTGAATAATGTTAATAAAAACGGTTGTAATAAATTGTCAAGTTTTATTTAAAATTATTCTCTAAAAATAATGAAAAAGATACGTTGGAGTTAGTACGTCAAATTTATAGGTATAAGAAAACAATCGTTAACTGGAATTAGACACAGATATTGCTGAAATGATAAGATATTTTGCATCAGATTATTACAAAAATATAAACGCATTTTTTTAAAAATACGCTTATTGAATGAAAATTTAAATAAATTTAAAGTGAATTTAACTTAATACTTACACAGTTAAAGTGCATCTCTGGAGTTGAACTTTGGGAATAATGTAATGGCTCACAGTATCAAAAATATCTTTTGATATATAATTATCAGGCACTTGGCATGTTATTTTTGGTCCAGCTGTTGGGTGAAATTCACACAAAAATATACAACGAATTGGTCCTTCCTGTCCACACCCTTCATAGTATTTTGAATTACTATTCATTTTTGATAATATTCATTACATGCACACTTTTATGTAATAACAATAAACTTTCCGTAAAAACATACACGTTTTAATTGATTTATTTTCTATATAATCAATTTTAGGAGTTACTTCGCGTAATGACTAACGATTTTGAAAAGTATATCGTGTAAATTCGAACAAAACGCAAAACAGACCACACAACCACAACCGATGGTCAGCGTCGCGAAACTGGATAAGAAATCTTTCCCACTTTGATTACTTTGACATTAGTTGTCATAATAATTGGCGTAGAAAACTAAAAAAAGTATATAATCACAAATAATAAAATTTAATTAAAAATTAAGGACTTTACACAATTATAGGCCAAAATTATTATAGATTTTACAATTTAATTAATTAATTAAGTCGTATAAGAAAAAAAACAATTTTAAAACTATAAAAGTCAGACAGATTGTAAATATTTGTAATAGTTTTAGGAGGTTACTGTGGAAAAAAGTGTTTTTATTGACATAGGGGTTTCTGTGTGTATTAAAATTTTGTAGTTTTTCGTTGAGCTGTTACCCGAATACTCAACTTTGGCAGAATTGTCTTCTATAGACACCTGAGGCCATTTAATAAAATAGATTAGAGGTTGCTGTGCAAAAGAAGAAAGATTACTCTACTTTAAGTGAAGATAAGACGTGTTTTATTAAGAATTAATGTTAACTTATAAAAATGGAAAACGTACAGATACGAAATCTACTTATTGGTGCTACAGGCAGCGTTGCTTCCTTGAAAATTCCATCAATAATCAATTCTATATTGGAACTCAATACACCTGACAAGAACTTTATTTTCGAAGTACGTAATCATCTATATTGTGTGTAAGATAATAGAATACTTAGATGTTAAATTTTAAACGTACTTTGACAATGATAAGATCTTTAATTGTGATAACTAGTTTTTTTAAAATTATTTTTTCATTTTAAGAAAATAGGTAAGACTATAGACTGTAAGTTATGAATACAAAAAATACATAATATGGAAACATAAAATAAACATAAACTTACAGTCAAACTCAACATATGAAGGAGAAACAGAAAATAAAATTTTTCTTCTTCATTGATAAGCCATACATTTGTTAAAATTTGAAATCGTTTTACAGATTAAATTAATAGTAACTGATCATGCAAAGCATTTCTTTGATCTAAATGAAATACCATCGTGTGTCACCGTCTACGATGATGAAATGGAATGGTCATCATGGAGACAGCGAGGGGATCCAGTAGTTCATATAGAATTAGGAAAGTGGGCTGATTTGTTCCTGATAGCACCACTAGATGCTAACACATTAGGGAAAATGTCTTCGGTAGGTAATTGTTTTAATAAAATTTTCTATAAAACAAAGGTAATGGGTTGTCGTGGACAGTGTTACCAACCCTACTGGTTTAACAGTAGATTAGCTGTTTTCACATTGATGCCCCTGTTTTCTGTTTCATTCCTATTTTTTACTGTTTTTCAATTAGCGTTCAGCGCCACCTATTACACTATGCAAATATCTTTTGATAAACACTGTCTAATAAAACGCAATGACACTAGATGGCAGTATCTACTCTTGTCGGGATTCTATGTGATTGAGAATGACAGCTACAGGCTAAAGCCCTATTGTATTGTGTATTGTGTTGAGGCTACAGCTTTCAAGCTTTGAATTAGTGAAATATATGTAATCCCGCCGTTTATATTAAATAACAATATTTACAACGTTTTTGATAAAATGAGCAGTGATTCATCGACTGAGAAAAGTCCTCCTATTGTTTTCTCCTGTTTTTTTATTGGTGAGCTGCTGTTTTTTAGTTTCTTGGAGTTGGCAACACTGGTTGTGGGTAATGTTTTTTACATTCAATTAGTGTTAGACATGGGTGCAAGGCTTTTGAAATGCCTGACTAAAGAAATCAAATGTGATAATAAGTAAAGTTTAATTTTATATGTTTGGGAATGTAAACCACTTATTATCTTTAGAACATTAATTACTAGATAACATTCACTCGAAAGATACACAAAAACTAACTATTAACAAATTTGATTTAAATTAATTATTTCCCCTTTTTTTAAAAATTTTATAACATGTTTGATATGTATCTTCTCAAACCGGCCTCCACTATTTGAGGCAACTGTTTCATGTAATCTATCTGTAATAACAGTTAGTTCCATTCACATGGAGAGTGATCATATGCTAGGCTGCTATAAAAAAAAAGAGAAACATTTAAAATTATATAAATTATTTCAGGGCATATGTGATAACCTTCTAACCTGCACAACAAGAGCGTGGTCTTGCAACAAACCGCTCATATTTTGTCCAGCGATGAACACTAGGATGTGGGAGCACCATATAACGTCGAATCAGATACAGATGTTAAAGACGTGGGGCCACATAGAAATACCACCTATAGAAAAGACTTTAATATGTGGTGACAAAGGAATGGGGGCCATGGCGGAGGTGACCACGATAATCAGATATATTAAACAATTTTGTGGCTATGAAAAGGTTGATAGTTAGATAGACAGCCATGGGAAAAAGAAGTGATAATTGTTAATTAGAAGAAGTGTTAATTGTTATGCAATTTCTTCTTATAGAAGTGACCCTGCTTAATATTATCTCCTTTTATGAAACATTTCCTAAGGTAAAGGAAATTATTTAAAATTATTTTGCTTATAATTCCCGCTACAACATTCAATAACTTGTCTCGACGCGTTTCGCCACTTCACGTGGCATCATCAGGATACGTGAAGTGGCGAAACGCGGTGAGACAAGTTATTGAATGTTGTAGCGGGAATTATAAGCAAAATAATTTTAAATAATTAATTTTAATATGGATTTCCGCAAAGTAACGCCTGAAACAACCAATTATATTTCCTAAGGTCTTTGAATCTGAACATTTGTGGTTTCATTGCATAAAATCGCAACACATACGACGATTTTCAAATGGATACAGTTTTCGTAGGTATTCGTTTTCGGTTTTCGTAGGCTATATAAGCAATAGAAAGAGAAACGATCGGAGTGTCGCGAACTAACAAAGGAGATATTTGCATCCCTTTCACACATGCCTCAAAGAATACATTATAATTAAATATGTATATTCTAATAGGAACCTAGGGATGATGTTTGAGCATAAAATAATTTTGTGCATTAAAGAATTTATTATTATACTGTGTTAAGGCCTGACATAGAGTGAAAATGTAAGGGTCATTTTTGGTTTAGTTGTTAGTTGTTACTGAAATAAAACATTGTTTTTTAAATATATTTTTATTTGTTTCACTGTATAAGTGTAATTTAACTTAAAATACATACATACATTTTATAAATATCAACTTTGATTACTGGTATTATATCCAAAAATATTTCACAGTGAAGTGGTCTGATTTAACAGGCATAGCGAGAGTTAGCCTGGATGTTTCACGCTAGTTTACAATACCAGGGGTGGTGTGGCCATGTGACTATGGAAACCAATATATAGGTTACAGTAAAACCCCTTGAAATCATATGCAAGTAGTGACAATTTGCAATTACTTTCAGAATGCTTTTACAAAATTTTAAAAATCATTCTAAGTATTATGTTATATTATTTGTATTTCTATGCCCTAACAGGGTGTTGCATTGACATTTTTGAATTTAATTGTGACATGCAATAAAAATATTTGAATTTGATCAAATTTAAGTGGATATTGCTTGTTCAACAAATGGATTTCAGTCAAAGAATGATACACAATCTTGACTCCAAAGACGAGTTCCAGAAATCAACACCA
Source organism: Tineola bisselliella (assembly GCA_028551675.1). Lineage (NCBI taxonomy): Eukaryota > Metazoa > Arthropoda > Insecta > Lepidoptera > Tineidae > Tineola > Tineola bisselliella. The sequence goes on along the minus strand of JAPWLS010001802.1, from coordinate 22,225 downwards.
CCAATGACCATTGACGATAAAATACCAGCATAAAAATAAACAAATTGCGACATACACAAAATTAAAAACTTATTTTTAAAAGAAACGTAATTATTAAAATTCACTAAAACGTAAATAACTCTTAATTATTAACAAAAAATAATAATGACTTAATATATTATTTTTAAAATATATTTTACACAAGTAAAAAAGAAACGTCAAACTGCATCGGCCAGTATCAATTATTATGCAATTTCTTCTTATAGAAGTGACCCTGCTTAATATTATCTCCTTTTTATGAAACATTTCTTAAGATCTTTGAAACTAAACATTTGTGGTTTCATTGCATAAAATCGCAACACATACGACGATTTTCAGATGGATACACTTTTTGTAGGTATATAAGCGATAGAAAGAGAAACGATCGCTGTGTCGTGAACGTTAAAGAAAATATCTGCATCCCTTTCACACATGCCTCAAAGAATATAGTTATCCCTTTCTAATGATTATTTCTTCTAATCTGTATCCATTGGAATATTGTCGTTTGTACAATTGCATTATTTAAACTTGGTAATATATTACAAAAATGAACGCGTTAAAAAAACAACTCAGTGGAAAATGGGCTTAAACATTATACCTAATATCAATTTGTTGAACTTACACCTATGGAATATAATTATTCTTACAAAGTCATGAACTCGGTGTTTCACTTTAATTTCATTTTCTAATGTACACATTTATACACATGCTGTTTTCCCGCCATTTTTTTACAGACTTCGCGACTATCACATTATAAAATTATTAAAATATACGTGAATCTTTATTATAATAAGGCATTATATATTTATCACTATATACTTAAAATTTAGAAATATATATAAAATTAATATTTTTTAAAAATTTTGTGCGCATAAGGCTTTAACTGTCGCGACACTGAAGCTCAGAGTTAAAAAAACATGGAATTATAAAAAAGTCGTTGCAAAAGATAGTGCACGTGGAATGAATTAAAACTCGTAGTATCAAAATTTAACTTTAAGCCGTGGACATGAGTGGCGTGGACGGTGTTCAATTTAAAAATTCCATCCAAAAACCTCCCTTAATTTTAATAGTAATCATAATTAAGAGGCACTTGAAACGGGTTTATAACACCCTTATAATAAATGCATTTAATATATCTTATTTTGTGCATTCACCCTTCATACACCAAATATATCGACGACTGTTCAAAATGCAAACATTATTACGTATAAAAGCTCATGAAGTTTCATGAAAATTTACAACTACATTTCAAGAAACAATTACTGTACTTTATTGTCAATTGTAACGTGCCGTACATCGTACAATTATAAGTTATCGATGTTATGACCTTACTTGACTATATTTCGATAATAATTTGAAACGTGTCACAACACTATTGTAAGTTATCAAACCGACCAAAATAGTGCTCCGGTGATATTTTAGCATTAAAAAAGTTTGTTTAAAAACCACCCACAACAATATTCTGACGCGAATTCAATTGCATTAACATTAAGTATATGAGTCAAGTCAAGTCTAAACTACAGTCTCGTCTTGCATATCGAACATGGCCCGTGACAATTTAGTGATAGCTTCATAAGTACTTTTGATAATTTCGCAACGATGCTCAACATCGCTCGGAGCAGGAGCGACTCTATAAATTTTCTGTTTGTACGAGTGGCCGTCTGTGTTATTGAATATTTCTATGAGTCTCTTTGTCTTTCTCGTCTCTCGTCCGTCCGGTGGTCCGGAGTTCAGCTCCTGTCATACATCCAGCTCCTCCAACCCTTTAGAAAGGCGGTGCGAGTTGATTCTTCTGCGATGGGAGCGACGAACGGCGTCCGCCCGCCTATAGGGCTCGCTCCTCAGCCCGTGCAGGATGTCTTCGAGGGCTCCGTTGTACACCTCGTCCTGGTGCAGCAGCTTCTTTTCACCGACAGCCTGAGACTTCGTTTTTAGTTCGTTTATCACAGCTTCCTGTTAAATCAGACATATGTATGTATTAGAAATCATATTAATAATGTATAAAAAAAATAAAAAACAAAACACTAGCGTTACTTTAATTCCTAGAAAAATCTACGATACTATTAAATAACATAAAGTCCTATTAACATAGTGGGAACTAATATTTTGTTAAAACAGCTTTAAAAGATAATTCACTATGTCATAAAAAAAAACATTTTCTCATTGGATTCTAATATACTCAACAATAACAACTTTAATCGCTCTCCTGTAACATTACGATTGTATCTTACCATATTAATAGGACCCAACGATATTACAAGTACATTTAAATCGACTATAAAAAGGAAACTGTACCGTTTAAATATGCATATAAAACCAAACCAAGGTTTCTAAGCTACATTACACATAGAACAATCCCATTCAAATATTGCAAGCGACATAAAAATGTTATTACAATCGGTTGGTATTACAAAACATGCACATACAAAAACAATTATAAGCATATTTACATGAAGACTTGACTAACAAAGTCGAGACTTGGTAGCTAAATTAATCCAGTCTGTCAATAAAGACACTAACAAAGACGTTAAGCTAGAGTGGGTTCCAACTGTTACCACAAACAACCTTCCAAGCTGATCCCGAAACGTAACTAGGTCAGTTCAAGGGAATTAAGCTTAAAATTGATTACGCCAGAAAATCACATAATCAAATAAAGTAGTACAGTAATACCCCGCTTTACGCGACTCCGTTATGCGCGATTTCACTATAGCGCGAAATTCAAATTTCGCACTCGATTGCCCCGCATTACGCGAAAGAGTGCGTATAAACATAATGTAGTAATCAACTTCTCTATAGTCGCGGGAATTTCAGTTTTTTCCGGAACGTATCCCTCGCGTAAAGCGGGGTATTACTGTATATAATATTCTACTAAAATAACAATTGTTTAAACAACTTAATAAACTAAATAAAATACATAGGGAATTATTTAAAGCGCTTGTCCATATGGCTTAGTACAAATATACTACTGGTTGAAAGAGAAAGGTTTGAATCAGTACTGCCAACCCCAAGAAACTAAAAAACAGCAGCTTACCAATAAAAAAAAACAGTAGGAGGACTTTTCTCAGTCGATGAATCACTGCTCATTTTATCAAAGACGTAGTAAATATAAACGGCGGGATTAGATATATTTCTTTAATTCAAAGCTTGAAAGCTGTAGCCTCAACACAATACGCAATACAATGGGGCTTAAGCCTGTAGCTGTCATTCTCAATCACATAGAATCCCGACAAGAGTAGATACTGTCATCTAGTGTCATTGCGTTTTATTACACACTGGTTATCAAAAAATATTAGCATAGTGTAACAGTAAAAATTAGAAATGAAACAGAAAACAGGCGCATCAATGTGAAAACAGCTAATCTACTGTTAAACCAGTAAGTAGGGTTGGTAACACTGCTTTGGATACATCTTCAATACTCTATACCACCGGTCGGCAACACGTGGCCCGCGAACGCTTGCTTTTGGTCCGTGAATGTTTTATAAATAAGTTATAATATATATATAAGGTTATATATATATATATATATATAATATATATATATATATATATATATATATATATATATATATATATATATATATATATATATATATTTGTATTCATACAAATGTTTTTTGTTTTCCGTGGTCGACGGAAAGCCCAAACATAATGTAAGTATTAAGTTAATATTACAAGCGCGGCCCGCCTTTAGTTTATTTTGCCACCTTGCGACCCTTGCCTGCCAAAAGGTTGCCGACCGCTGCTCTATACACTTTACCATACTAATGACAAGACTCCTTAAATACACAACTAACCGTTTCTATACAGTAAAACATCAAACTATAAACTCGAACTAACAAAGAATTTATTAAACAAAAATTTTCCCTGAAAATCCGTCATCGGTTGCAGCGTGACAAGAATATTAATATTATTATTAATAATACATGAATTTAAATAACGGTTCGATTTCAGTGACAATGAAAATGATATGCGGAGGTGAAGCAAACTATTTAAGCAGTGATTTAAAACCTTTAATATTTAAATGAGTTATTTACACACACATCGGGGCCTATTTCAAATGCATGCATTTAGGTATACTTTTATTAATTTAATCATTGTAAATAAAAATATTCGGTGTTGCCAGGGAAACGTAGTTCAGTTTTCCCGTGTTTAAGGGTAAAATCACTAATATAAATTATTGTTCGAAAATAATCTATCTATCTATAAATCTATCCTAAAAGGGGACTTACGATGAAACTCATGCTTATTAGTAAATTTTGTTCCGTAAATTGTGCCACATGACACGTTACAAGTGTTGTTAGTAACGATATGCCAATTCAGTTTGTAACAAAAACACTATGAGCTATAACTCGACTAATTTAAAATTTCTACATTTTCAATTGGTGAATTCATGAGTGACATTTTGTAAGTTTAAATTTAATTTCGCATTAATTAGCTTTTATGGCTGACATTTCTATTATAGTAGAATTTAATTGTATGAATTATTTGCATGTCATATATATTATGTAAAATATGTGATACTACTAAAATTATTTTAAGACCTATATTACTAACCATGTTTATGGCAAATAAATGAATTTGAATTTAATAATTATAGGTTTTTATTAATTAAGTTGTACAAGAGTGTACCACTTATGCTAGACAACTTCGCTTACTCATGAAATAATTTTAAAAATTAATTACATTTAAATCCTCTCAAATTCCCACCCTAATACGCTTGCAAAAAACCGTATCAATAACGAATTGCCCGTCCTATTTATATAAAATTCACGCCGATTAAAACCGACCTCCCTAAACTAGTCGAGTTATAACGAATAGCTTAAACAGGCTAATAGCAATATCCAATCCAAACAAATAGACCCGAGGATAACAATCTTTGTCGACTTACTGGAAATTAATGTTTCAAGCCAACACTAGTCTAGCCTAAGCCGTATGACCTATGTGACCGTGTCTCATTTGACCCAAATGCTGTTGCAATAGGCCCGCACTCACTGCCGCGTAGTTAAATCTCTGTCGCGAGAAAATTATGTTACCGACACCTCTAACAATAAAACAATAAGGTATATGTAAATAGGTTATACAATATAAAAAAGATGGCTGTATAGGTTTGAACCCTTTGCCTTAAAATGAAAATAAACTACCTCATTGTTTTTCCATCACCAAAAAAAATCTAAATAAAAATAAATAAACATTATTATATATTTAATAAAAAAAACAAGATAATTCAGAAACACAAATTAGTATGGTATAAGCCAAAGAAACAAATCTTGCCCGAGCTTAATAAATGAATTTTAAACCATTATTCGTTGGCATTTCAAATAAATCTCAAACCAATTAAAAATAATAAAGAAGAATGGTATAGAATCAATCATTAAGGGCATAAAATAAACGAATACCAAAATGCAACAAAAAAATCTACTACACTACTAACTCATGACATCATGCCTATTATGACAGCGAATGACATGACACGACTGACATTTAAGCTTTACATACACAACTTATGCCTGTTCTTAAAAGAAAGTAGGTAGATGTATTAATTTTATTCAGCTTAATAATGCGCGCGAGTTGATTGCCATTATAGCACCTCCCCACCCCGTCTCGCATTCCCGATTTTCAAATGGATACAGATTTTGTAGGTATATAAGCTATAGAAAGTGAAACGACACATGCCTCAACTTCAACACGATTAGAATATAGTCATCCCTTTCTAATGATTGTTTCTTCCAGTCCAAAGTTCAATCTGTATCCATTTGAAGATTGTCGACTGTACATAATTCTTGAGCACAACCTCAGTTCTAAATACGTATATACAAAGAAATATAATATGTATCGACTAACATTTTTTATGTATACAAAATTTACATTAGTTCCAAAAGTTATGATAATTACTTATGATAATATAAATAAGATATATATATGAACGGATGCAAAGTACCTGTTGTTTTTTCTGCGAGACTTTCGATTTATTCAGGTCGACATTGTCGGCGTGCAGAGCGGCAGCCTCCAGGCGACGACGTTGTTCGTTATCCGCGTCAGCTTGCTGTTGAACATATAAGTTGTTTTATATAAGAAAAATTGTTATTTAATCGACTCTTTATTACCTAAATATGTATTCGATAAAGATCTACATTTCTATGAGATTCGAACTCGATTCAAAATCAAAATCGTTATTGACTCTTACGCATAGTAAAAATATACAGTGATTTTGGAAAAGAATATGAAGAGAAGAAATCACAAGAAAATTGCCATTATAATAATAAGTATATTTTTGTTTTAAAATTAAATACGATTATTCAATTACATGTCCTTTATTAAATAATAATGTTATTTATATACAAGGCGGGGCACGGAAACCTCCCACATTCCAAAAGAAAACTATATCATACCAGCTTTTACCCGCGGCTTCGCTCGCATTTAAGTCATTACATAAGTATCAAAGATCATTTCAATATGATCTAACGTTAAAAATTCAAATACTTTTATACTGCATATATAAAAATGAGACGAAAATAAAAATTTAAAAAAAAAGCTAGAAAATAAAAACATATATAATACCTTAAACGCTCTCGTAAACCTAACGAGTAGCGAGAAGAAACCGTTCGCGTCGCAACCACGTGGCGCTTCACCAAAATATTCAACGCACGATGCAAACGAGTCCTATGAAAACACAAGATAATTCAATCAGTAGGCCGTCGCCTTCGCTATGCCTGCTACCTGCCTAAGCTAACCCACCTGAGCAAGTCTGGTCTCTGCCCGCAGCCTCCTGAGCTTGTCGGCCGCGTTGTGCAGGAAGTCCCTGAGCACGTGCGAATGCGCCCTCATGCTCTCGCGTGCCTCGCTCTCCTTGCGCGCAGCCTCCATCCCACGCTCCAGCTCACTCACGTCGTGCGACACATTCTCCAAAGACACTGCAATTTATGACATGACAAGTAAATATTGTTTTTTTGCACCCTATCATTTAATTCGCGATTTACTACCTTAAGGTTGGTTGCCTGGTAGAGATCACTGCTTAGTGATAAGGCCGCCTTTTGTTCTTTTTATTTTATTTTCTTCTGTTCTTTTAATTTGTGCAATAAAGAGTTATTATAGATATAATGCATGAAAAGGAATTAACTGTTGGAAATTTTAAGTGATTTAAGAAACAGAAAAGAAGTTGCAAATGTAAATAATGTAACTTCTATAAATACAACTGTCATTTTAAATTAAGAATTTGGAATGAAACAAAAGAAGAACGCGAGGGACGTGCAAATGGGGATTACGATGTTGGCTGTGAATGGGACCGGATGTCTACATAATCAATTTAAGTCTATATACGTTATGTTTATAAATTTTATATAAATAAAAAAAGTGAACCTACCCTGAGCGGCCTTGTCAATATACATAAGCTCAGTATCGAAGTTCAACAAATCGGGAAAATTCTGCCTGATCGTCGCCACGATATAATGCAACAAGGAGATCCTTTTATCCGTCGACTTGGTGTCCATGAGCGTGTCAAGCGACTGCAACTTGAATCCGTAAGCGGGCCCCCTTTTGCTGCTATTCAGATAATTGCCAAAAGCTAAAATAATCTCCAGAACATTCCTCAACTTGCTCGAGGTCTTAACTGAGGAGGAACCGGAGATGATGGCGTGTATTTGCGGCGTAATCAAATGGATATTGTCGAAGAAGTTGCCCATGTAGCTCATTATGGACAACTTCACTGATATCCTTTCAACTTTGGTGAGTTGCATTAGAAACTTGTCTTCTTCGGTGAGTTGGTTTATGTTTTTCTTCTCGGCTATGAATTCCTTGTACGCCTTGTGCTCGGCTTCCGTGGGCACCATGCGCTGTAGTATCTCCACACTTTCCAATGGCAATTGTTTCAGATCTAAATTGTTTATTGCTATTATGACTTTCTCCACCGGTGTGTCCAATTTTCTTCTCGATATTGCTGCAAAACGAAATAATAAATACACACATACATCTCTACACTATGTCCATAAATACTATAATTATATTTAAACCGAAAATAATAAATTCAGTTGAAAGCCTTAATGTATTTAAACACTAGTAAGTGAGTATTTCAATAATTCAGAATATTAATATTTTTTCTGAAATACTCAATACAACAACGAACAATCTACACAAAATTATGCCTTAGTAGAACCGACTTAACCAGAGGTAGGCAACCTATGACCCGTGGATCACTGAGTGACCCACTTTAGTTCCGAAAATAAAGTATAAGATATACAAACATTTTTTTCTTTTTCCCAAAAAATTCAACATCACAAGTTCAACATCAGGGGAGCCATTGATATCGTAGAGAAAGTTTATAAATAAAGTTTATTCAACTATGTTTGTAAGTATTTTCTTAATAAAATATATTATATCTTATTATTTACTAAAATGCTGTTTTAATACGAAAATATCTCTGACCCAAACGTCTCTTTAATACTCGCATTTTGGTTAATTTTGACCTCTGGACTAAACCTTACCAATATTCCGCAACCTTGTGTGTTCCAGCAGAGATATCGTATCCGGCTTCTTGAACCTCTTGCTCGGATACGAAGCCAGCGAGTCGGTCTCGCAGGAGTCCAGCGCCGCACACGGACCACCGATGCGGAACTTCTCTTCGAACTCGGTAAAATTTATTCTACCACGAGGTCTCTCTTCGTCGAGCTCGTTGAATATTGTCCCACGGACCTGAAAGTGCGACAAGTATTAACAACTAAATAAAGACGATAAGAGTGGGGGTCGACGAAGTGTGACATTGTGTGACAAGAAGAGGGGAGAGGGTCCTAAATTTCGTGATAAAACATAATATATTATAATATTAAAATATTATTTTGTTAATTTTCATACCTATGTTTGATTTGATGTTGATTTTATTAAAAAATAATTTAAATGAAAGTTTAATTTAATAATTTCTAGGTGTATAATTGCAAAATATGTGACGTCACACTAGGGTTTAACAAATGTGAAAAGCTATGACAAGGATGGGGGAGGTATCAAAAAATCATGTGTGACGTAATCTAAGCCGCATAATATTTTAATAAAATAAAAATGTACTCCATGAGCGTAACAACAGCTAATACATAAACCCCTTCATATAGCAATCACCTCCACCATGCCGACTCATAATACTACGTTACGTTATAAGTAGAAAGACATACCTGATTGGGCTTCAAGGCAATCCAATTCAATGTCGGCAACTTATACTTAGTATCGACCTTTCTCTTGATCGTCATCGCATCTGTATGCACAGGGGGTTGCATCAAACCCGGCGCGGGAGGGGCCGGAGGAGCGGGTGGAGCGGGAGGTGCCGGCGGCGCAGGAGGTGGGAGCGGCACACTCGGCGGCGCCGGGGGAGGTGGTGGCGGAGGACTCGGTTTCGGCGGAGGGGAGGGGGTAGAAGAACTCGTGCCATTGGTTAATCCGTTGGTGACGGGACTCGATGTGCCATTACAGTGAACGTGCGATGAAATTGCTCCCACTAAAATATATAAGAATAATTTTTATAGGTAGGTACTAATTAACTAAGTACAACTATTATAACTTACTTGAAGAGCCTCTGGGTAGCGATTTGGTGAGCGTTTCCAACTCCTGAACCTTGGACTCTAACATTGATTGACGATTTCTAGAATCTTGCTGTGCACGCCTTAGTGTTGATACCTATATCAAAAAACAAAAAATTATAACTATTTTTTCCTTAAATACGTGTCATAATATTAATTCCTATAGACTGACCTCTTCGACGACTTGCCGTCTCGCTTCAGCAAGTTGGTCTCTTTCTAGCCTCGCTTGCGCCAACTCCGCTTCCAAGGAACCGAGTTTCGCTATCGCTTCCCTTTCGATCGCGGCCAGTCGTTCGTGAGCCTACAACGAACATATAAATTTATTTAAATGATATTTAAAGTAATTAAAGACATTAAAACGGCTTATTATAGCTCACATTACTTTTAATCCGACGTTTCGTAAATATTACCTACAGACATCATATTAAAAATAAACTTTATAATAAGCCGTAAAAAGTCGTTTTAAAAACATGTATATGTTATTCACAATAAAACAACACTATAACTGTAATAAAAAAAAACAGAAAACTAGGCAGAAGTCACCTCCGCTGTGCCGGCTTAGCAAATTACCTTAATTTTTAAATAAATTTTAGGTTTAAAATATTTTATTCCTAAATATTATATACACTTATACACATCACATAGACAATATATCAGCTAAACAAATAAAATTTTCATATTATTGTGGGCTGATACCTGTGTGGTTGCACCGTGGATCTGATCTAATTTTAATTCTTGTGAATTATGTATTATTGAGAATTATGTGAATTGTCATTTACTTTTTTTTTCTGAAAGTAAATTTTGTTTTTTTTTTGTTAATTATTTTATGTCTTTTTCCTCATGGTCTTCTTCTCGAAGCCATTGTAGAGTATAACGATGAGCAAGCGCACGCCTTTAGTGTCAATGCTAATAAACTATCATTTCAAATGAAAATTTTCTTTTGAGACACCTTATATAAAACTTTAAAACCACTAACATGTCCCAACTCGTCTTCCAGCTCGTTGACTTTCTCCAGGGCGGCCGTCTTCGTCTCGCTGTCCTCCATCAGAGCAGCCACGTCGAACACATTATCCAAATATGCCGAAATTTGTACCTAAAGACAAATAATCAATTATTCTAGTTTTTTCGAAAGCTTTGCAGCCATTGGTGATCAAATTATAATCCTGCTATAGTATATATTCATTGAACTCAAAAAAAACGCGACCAGTGGTACCAATAGAATTTTGGCATGTCGATGTTTAAGATATAAAAAAAAAATAGTCCCAAGATTTATTATTTAAACCATTCCCTCGGTCTAGTGAGAATTAATATTATTTTCTATCTCATAAAAGAAAAAAAAATCTCAGTAGCTTACTAGATACTCAATATAACAATGAAAAAATTATGCACAATAACAACTTTAGATCACTCTCCTGTAAAATTGCAATATCCTAAAACCTACCTTGTTAATAGGACGCGACACTATATCTATCTATCTATATGTATTAACACTAGAACTACCAACCGGTCAATATGACCGGTGTCAAAAATACTTCACAACACTTTTATATAAAACCTTACTCATAATTTTTTGTAAACAATTCTAAAACAAATTTATTGAATTATATTTAATGTTTTGCAAGCACAAGTCATCCGGTCATTTAGACCGGTTGGTAAAAATAGGTCATATCGACAAGCTGGTAGTTCTAGTGTTAATATTACCTGTAAATCCTCACTCTCGCAATGCCGCAGCCTCTCAAGATAATCATCAAGGCCGAGCGTCGTAAATTCATACTGCAAATGCACCCTAAAGTTCATATCTTCGACCGAGTGCACTATTACGTTCACAAACTGCATGCACGCCACCTGGTGAGAGAAAACTTAACTATTGGTCTCTTTCTCTTAATATTGGATTTACTAATCAATTAGTGAAACATTAAAAAACACAAATTGTTATATATGTAAGTTGTGATTAGAGCAGAGGCGGCTCGTGACATTTTTTGATGGGGGTTCACAAAAAATAAACAAAAAACTAGAGCCTACCATTTATTTTAGTTATATATGTAAGTTGTGATTAGAGGGTAGTTTTGTATAATGGTACGTGACTACCTCATTGTCTGGCAGTGGTTAGCAAGCTCGATAAATGATCACACTCAAGAAGGACTTTTATTTCCATAACTACGACATATACATCAATTGCCGACGAGGATGGGATCATTATTTCGAAAGCTTTGCAGCCGTTAATCGAATCATGTTATATAGGTACTACTGAAAGGTGTACTGAGTACGTATCGTATTATCTAAAATCTTTTATTTCTTTTCCTTCTACCTAAATTAGAAACATTCCATCTTTTTCACATTATAACCCGACTAGTTTACAACATTAATTAGTCGGATTATCACGATTAGAACCTAAACTACGCTTTGAAATTTAAAATAACAGACTATTTCAATTGACTATTATTCTAGATTTCACATAATATACCTTACACTACATACTAACCATAAACTCGATATGAAAACTATCATAATTCATAAAATATTCCATCAGCGTGTGAAACCTCCTCGGCTCTCCGACGATCTCCTTAAAATTATCGAATGCTGACAGAATGATCTGGTGGCCTCCCTTCACCAGACAGATCGCGGCCAGCAGTTCCAACGCCAATGCCTTAGTACGTAACGAATGATGAACCAGACTTAGTGCTATACTATTTATTGCTTCATGATGTTGTATCACCATGTTGAAACCATACTGAAATGAAAACAATTAATAATAATAATAAATCTCTTTATAGGTTTAATACCATTGGCGTTATCAACCACCCTTTCAAGCGTTACAAAATTCAGAAATAGCGCTTGAAGATACTTTGATCTGTGAACACCTGAACATTATATAACACTAGATTTACCAGACCAGTCAAAATTACTGGTCTGGTAAGATCAAATTAAAATTTCTACTGCGTGTAACATTTTCTTTAATTCTTCTAATCTTTTTTAATTTATAACAGAAGAATTAGTTTTATGAATTTTATATTATTTTATATATATTTGTAACAAATATATACTTTTTTGGTTTTGGTAGAAATAGGTATATTTAAGCTGGTAAATCTAGTGTTAAATGCATTTTATTCCACTTTATGCAGTAAAAATTATTAAAATAATAATGAATAATATAACCAATATTAAAAATATAATTGAATTTAAATATGAATTAAAAAAACATATAATGGGTTTGAGTGCCTTGTGATGAAGTTGTCAATATTCTACGTACGTTATGTTTATTTATAATAATAATAGTTCTTTTTGAGGAAATAAATGTCTTAAACCTTAAATCTTAAAACACGACAACTATTAGACAGTAATCAAAATAAAATAGTAATTATGTTGCATATTTTAAACATTAATTTACATTTTTATCTTTTTATTTATATTTTAATAAGTAAATGCGTGTAACAGAACGTAATGACAGCTAGGTGACAGTAGAGTAGCAATGGATTATTATCATTGGTCAAAAATCACTTTAACAATTTATTAATCATCTGATTGGTCTATTTTGTTTCATACGGCTGAGTGACATTTGAAGTTTTGAACTCTACTCAATGAATCTATACTTTTTGATTACGGGCCTTAGTAGAAAGTAGCTTGTCTCCTCAAGCTGGTGTGGTAACAGGTAACAGCTGTTTCCACTAATGAAATTAAAATATCACCCCAAAAATCTATAACCAATTGAACTAGTTAAGCATTTGTCTTCCTTTTATAGCGTCAAGTTTTAAATTTCTTCAGTTCATTCGTACCAAATAAAAAACTCAAGATAGCCGTAAGAGTGCCCTACCAATTTGGACGGAGAATATTCGCCTCCACAGACCGGCATGGTGGGAGTGGCTATGACTATGGTAACCACACTGTACTTTAACATCGGGTAGAGTAAAAAGTGCATACCTTATTATTCATAATAGCTCTCATGCACATTATGCAAACGTGTATATCGTCGGTCGATGCACCCATATTGAGTCTGGCTGCGTGTCGTGAGCGCCGTCTTTGAGCTGAAGGGCTGGCGGCTTCGATTGGTATTTCGGAGTCCCCGACTCGAGTGCGCCGACGCCACGACGAATTCAGAGTGGAGGCATTGTCAGTTGGGCCGCTGCAGTCGGATGTCGTTGTGTTCGCTGCGAAGAAATAAATTGTATAACTGTAGATAAAAATTTATGTAAGGAAACAAAAGAACAATAGTGTGCCAGTCTATTATACAGACTAATCAAAATAAACATTTATTTATATGGTTTTTTTAATACCTACATTTTAAACATTACGCCCTTGTCCTGATTGATACCCATAATCACAGGGTCAGGGTGTGTATTTAAATAATATAATAATATATTATGGCCCTCGATTTTACGTCATGTTGGGTACCAAAGAATAGTGACGCAAAACGAAACGACGTAAAACGAATCTTAGACCGTTAAAACGAGGAATGGTGTCAAAATTTTGACTGCCGTAAACGAAACGTCGTAATACGAGAACTATCTGTACCATGTTATTCTAGATGATGAGCATCCGGCTCGACGTCTCACCTTGATTTATGGCATCACTGGACTGACTCCTAGCCAAAGCTATCCGCTGCTCGTGTCTCATCATACTGAGCCTGAAGCTGAGGTAGTCGATCAGAACGTCGAGACCCTGATTGCTTTCGTTTAGAAATTCACGTACCCATCTGAAATTGTAAACGGTATTACAGTTGCTGCATAGTATTCAATAGGAATGTTCCAATAGGAATCTACTTATGACGTAAAAGAATAAAGAATATATCATATATATTAAATTTAACGTATATAACTTACTCTATATGATTTGTTCTTAAAGATATTTCCAAATCACGTAACACTTGTGTCGATGTTGAATCGCCGACAATTTTTCTTTTCTGCAAAAAAAATTATTAAATTAAGTTAAATTAGGTATATAAATATATAGCTTGGACATAATCTATTTCTTTTTATGTTTACCCTTAGGTATATAATAGGATGACAATGCCCCTATACAGCAGCTATTCTTCTACTTTATATATAATCATGACATTAGTATGTAAGTGGACAATGCCAGTATACAGCAGCTAAATCAAATTGATAATTATTAAATTAATAAATTTAATTCATTTATATTTGTATTTGTATTGACGAGTAAAAGCCATTTACTAAAAGTAAATTAAAAAAAAATCAGTTAAAATTTAGATCGTTTTACAAATAAACACACATAGCAAACCCCCACGAACAATCGCGTTAGGTTACCAGGAGTTCACAAAGGTCGAGGAGTAAGTCACACGAGTGATTCACGACTCGTACCATGGCATCGGGACCGATTGACCTCTTCAAGCATGCGACCCTGTTCTTCGTGTCATAGATCGCACAATCAGATGGGTACTATAAAGTTGTATGGCTTAATACCTTATCAGATTTGTCTCTTGGAGGTTATGTACGATATAATTACAGTCCTAGAGGTCATCTACCCCCGCAAACGTTCCATATTAACTAAATATATTTAATCGATATAATTTACAACTGAAATGCTAACTCAAAACATATAACTGTGGCTTATTTTTATAATAAACGAACGAAATAGCGATTAAAATCAGTTCGGTATCTGTTAAAATATTACAATAACACATTCGGATTTACAAAATCGCAATTTTATACGAAAGCGATTTTAATGTAGATCCTTCGTTGTATCTCAGAAAACATTGATTTATTTTTCGTAAAATGGAGAATTATGTTTTAAAGTTATTTTAACTAAACGTTCGTTCTAGCTATATCAACAGGACCCGACCATATATTGGATATTAATTTAGTAATAATAAATTTATTTCCTGGAGGCTTAGACTAGCGCAGCTGTAGGTACTCAAAGTGTGCTCCGATCAAATCTAATATCAGCTAATTGATAAAAAATAAGAAACGGTTTCCTACATCCCATTAATTTTTTTTTTTATTATACTTTTATAGTATACACTTACAATAATAGCTTGATTACTTATTACTAAAATTTGATAATAATAATTTTCTTTTTCAAAAGGGTTCCGCCACTAAAAAAGTTTGAGAACCGCTGTTCTAGCGTATTAGTCAATATATTCTAGTAAAAAATCTCTAGTAAAAATTTCTCACTACGACTACGCCTATGTACCTACTTATTAAAACAAACATTATTGTCTGCTCTGATCTCGGTTTAATCTTTGACAAAAAACCCATAGCCGTTCTCATTAGAATCACAATACGATATTGGCAACAGATAACAGAGGTCGAATATGTTGAACTTTAAAATTTGCCTATAACCTATTCAGTTACATGAACATAGAAACTATAGCTTTTATTGCCTACGTAACAAGGAATACTTTTATACGAACAATGAATGTATGTGTACTAATGTGAGTACAGAAAAGGAAACATCTATTTATGTGTACATAATCGTGTTTGATCAAATTTTTAGATGTAATTTTTTCATACACAAGAAAGATTTGCTTTGTCCGTTTTGTTAACCCTTAACCGTGGACGCGAAGTCTCACAGACCGTTTGTAATCATTTATTTAAAATATATGTGCCTTGAAATGTATAAATAAATATGTTTGATGAAATATATACTAAGTCGTTAACTCTGATACCTGTAGATAATAATAAAAATAATAATCATTGCAATTTCAATTGCAATCGTATTTTTTTGACATTGTAATACAGCGGTCTGTGGGACCGCTCGTCCATGAAAGTGTGACAAAAAAGGAACGTCCACAGTAAAAGGTTAATTTAATTTAATTGTGTAACTAGATTGTTTTATGTTTTTTATTCAACTTGCTAATAAATTCGGAATTATTAAAAAACATATAACGATAAAGGTCAATGACCGGCGTGAACTGCGAAACACGTGATGCACACCAACCATAAAAAACAGTATTTTATTGTGTCGGCAAACAATCAAAGGAACCGCGGCTTACTTCAAAACTAGACGTTTTAAAGAAAAATCCCTAAAACGATCATTTTTTATGAACCTACACTCTGCCACGTCGACTACCACGCAGTATCACCATTTTCAAGCACAACAACCGTGGCGTGACCTAGTCGTAGTTTGAGAAGCAGCTTGAAAGAAATGTGTCCTGCTTAACCCTTTTAGTGCCATACATTTTTCACAACTAGCGAGAGCAGCGCTCCTTGACAGTAAAAGGGTTAACTCAATGTATGATCATATGCCAGACTATTATAAAAGATGGATTGAATTGAGAGAAAAATAGATTCAAATAGTACATTACAAGCTAGTCACATTTGCAGCCAGCCTATCTAATGTATTATGAACAAAATCAACGCAATAAAAAAATAAGAACTTGCAGAGTGGACTGGAAAGGAGGAGGAGCAGGAGGGGCGGAGGGGAGAGGGGGGACTTTTGATCAATAATAGAGTAATTAATTTTAAATATTTTATGCGAATTATTTTTGTACAAACTTGCTATTACATATCTAAGCCGACAATACACAGCTAAAGACAATAGGATAGTGATGTAACACATTCTTGGTGTGACTCACTCACATCGACAGTCGACTGATGAGTATTGTTCGCACTAATCATAACAACCTGCAACTCCAAATGCATCGTTACCTTATCGGTTATTAACATTGCACATTAAGATCTCATTTAATTACGTGCTGATGATTTCTCTCACGGCATTCAATCTAATTTAACACGATACAAGCATTCTAAAGATTATTATTATAGTACTACCGCCACTTTCAACAACTATGTCCAAAAAATCTATAATAATTTTGTGTCGAGAACAATAAACAAAAGTTTAATAATAGTTTTAAAATAAATTAAAATATTATTTAATTTTCATAGGGTTTTCTTTTATTCTGTAGATAATAATAATAATAATCACAAAAGGCGAACTTAATGCTATTTCAATGATTCAAAACGATAAATAATAATATAGTAATACCCCGCTTTACGCGACCCCGTTATGCGCGGTTTCACTATTTAATTTTCGCCAAAACCTAATGTAGTCATCAACTTCTCTATGCTCAAATTTCAGTTAACGCGATTTTTTCCGGAACGTATCCCTCGCGTAAAGCGGGGCATTACTGTATGTATATATCCCAAAATTAACTAAACAATTTATCTAACAATTTGATTCAATTAAGGTATCATATATAACTGTATTTTTTTGTATATTTTCCGATAGTCTTATAGAATACAATCTAAGTTTTATAATGTGACATGCAATAAAGATTTTGAGTTCGAAATTTGATTACGAGGTTAGCTTAGCCGGGTATAGCGTATTACCGCAGAGAGACGCCTCCGTGGACAGCGAGCCTTGGTCGTCTCTTACGTAAGTCAATGAATAAACTAAAAATAATTGTAGCAAAAATGATTTATACACCATTGTTTGCGGTTATGTACCGTTTTGCAAGTCTCCTAACACGAACGGACAACTTACAATATTATGAAAACGGTAATTCTAAAGCCAGTTTGCATAAACTGTGGGCTTGAATACGCTTACAATATCGGTATGATCTTAAATAAGAACAATTCTTAGAGAAATCAGATCGGTCATATCGTTGGATCCTATTACCATTACAGTAATGCTCCGCTTTACGCGAGGGATACGTTCCGGAAAAAAACGCGTTAACTGAAATTCCCGCGACCATAAATAAGTTGATAACTACATTATGTTTATACGCACTCTTTCGCGTAATTTAATAATAAATTTGAATTTCGCGTTATAGTGAAACCGCGCGTAACGGGGTCGAGTAAAGCGGGGTATTACTGTATAGGATTGACGACGATTGAGGACGATTTTGTATCGCAATTTAAAGTTGCCATTGTGCATAGTTTGTTTGTGTAGATTCTTCGTTATTGAGTATCACAGAAACCATTGAGATGATTTTTTTTCATGTGATGGAGAATTATATTTTGAAGAAATTAAAAAAAAAAACCAAAATATTAGTTCCGACTATGTTATACGTCTCATATGTTATTTGGTCCTAGAAAAATATAAACAAACGTTTATTGTCTTTCTGTATAATGGTTATGCGAGTGTATTCATTCCATCGGATTTCATTAATTCAAATTCTTTATAGCATATCACCTTATGACATAACGATCTTAAAAAAGTATTACTTATATGGCGCGTAACATTAAAATGTGACGCGTAACAGAAAAATGTGACGGCAAATTTCTCTCATACCTCAATAAAAAAAAATTGTCGAGCTTCATTCAAAAAAAAGGGGGCGGGGGAGTTTGCCGATGGGACATCATGTGCCCTACGTCAGATCATAGCATACTAAGCACAAGAATGGGATAACCGAGTTTCTACTGTATGGAATCTGAAAATAAGTTCCAGTACTAATCTCAAACTTACCCGATGACTTCTGGAAGCCTTAGGATCGAGGTAAGTCCGTAATTTGTTAAGATAATGCGCCGGAGAGTCTTTAGCCCGCACCATGCCCTGGTCACAGATGATCTCCCACTTCTTCTCCAGGTCGTAGTTACGGAGCAGTTTCGCTTTGTCGGGCGGAAGGTCCATCGAGGCCTGTAATAGAGAAAAACATAACTATGAGTAATCTTTTATAATACTAACTTCTATTAAATTCCGTATAATAATATTACTTTTTTTCAGTCTGTAACGATTATATCGGAGTACAAACAACATAACATACATTTGTACGTTTATATGTGTCCTCTCTGTGTACACACTCATGCGCATCTATAATAAAAGAGCACATTCGTCTTCTCAAGCCGGCATAGTGAAGGCGGAGTGTAACCATATTTTAGGCTATTATAAAAAATATTGTTATACATATATTGAAAGAACACAATGTCTATTTCAAAAATAGAACGGTTTTCTTTTATTAATAACCTCAAATGTCTCAAAGACAATTCTCCCAATGTCGAATAATCGGACTACAATCCAACAAGAATCCAAAAACAAAAAACAAAACATAATTTAAAAAAAGAACAAAGTATTATATTTAAACTTATCAATTGACCAATACCTTACTGATACTTTCAGAGAGGAAAAATTTAATGAATACATCAAATTTAAAATACAATGTAAATTATATATTATATAAGGCCTTAGAATATAATTTTGAGACGAAACTCAAATCCACGCCCACTGTTTATCAATTTAAAGTTCATGTTTCGACAATTACGGACACCCACACCCACAAAGTTATCCCAAAATCGTTAACTATTGTAAATAATCATAAACTTTTAGATACCATCTCTTTAAAATGTCAGACTATTTCGAAAACAAGTTACGAATGTTCTATTACATATATGTATATTGCAGTATAAGATATTATTATAGCTTTCAGTTAAAATGGTTATTTTTATTTTTGATTGACAACATTATCATCGACTTGTTTTTATCGTCTGGAAACACCAGAGAGAGATTGTCAAATAACTTGTCGGGTATGACTTTTAAAATAAAAACTACCTACATTTCTGAAAAAAAAAAACAATTGACATCTTACATGATATTTTATTTTTTATTGCAACAATTAATTGTAATAATAAATAAATGATTCGCTTTTTTTAGATAGTAATACACATAATAACAATTCAATATTGTCTAACTATTCTAATATAAAACACAAATTTAAAAAAAACCACATTAGTATCCTCAAGCCAGCATGGCAGAGACGACTGGTACATGCAGCCAATTGTCTATGATCACAATTCTTTCCACTCATAGACCGCACTTTAACATAACATCAGACGGAGCGTGGTCATATACAAGACTATTATAATAAAAAACTTAATATACAATTCACAACACTTCCCCATTAAAGCGGATATAAATAACCGCAAACAAAAAAAAAAAAATAACTCTTCATGACTAACAAGAACAAAAAATAAGTTAGTAATATTTTTTATAATATACAATTTAAAAAAAACTGATTAGCCAAAACATCTATTACAAATAATATTCAATCAGGTTTCTCCTTTTTTTTTGTGTGTATGTGTGAATAAATCATATGTTATCTCGGGTTCAACGCACTTTGAAGAATAAAACAAAATAAATGTGCCGAATAATTTATAATAAATAAACTCAACATTCACGTTTATTATTATTATATTACGATAAGTGCAAAGCTTTCGAAACATAAAATAGACCTCGATAAAGTCTACATTTGAATTACTTTAATAAAAGTTTAGTCTCTATATCTCTCGCGGACTAACTCCGTCACATCGTTACGTTACGTTTTTTGTCTCTGCGAAGTACATTCTCATACATATATCATAGCGCCATTAGATAGTTGCTCTAACGGCTAACCAATACTTGATTTTAAGAAATGTATATTTCAAACTAATGTCCAGCATGTCAATAGAGAATTAACCGTTAGACTTCAAGCAAGTAGGCGTGAGACGTGCATTTTACTGAGTGGGGTTTTGCACTCGAGAGGTTAAACAAAACTCATGCTAACACTTCGTGTGAAGTAATAAACAATCGTAGGTATGTTGGTTGTCTACATAAATAAATACATGCAACACCCGAATCTCAAACTAACCCTTTTAGTGCCAAATGCCAGTAAAAAAAGTGCATTTTTATAGATAATTTATTATATGAACAATAAAAATATTCACCATTTCCGTTACAATATACCAATATAGATAATTTTTTCAACATTATCTTCAGAAGATTTCATACTATGATAATAAAAATACAGAAATTGAATACTACATTTTTATTGACAAGCGCCAAAAGTGAACTGTCAAAAGGAGCGCTATCGCGACGCTCCTTGACACTAAAAGGGCTAATATACCCTTATATACTCAAATACAAATATAGGATATACGTGTGTATTAAAATTGGTATGTTGCCTGAATACTCGACACTGGCAGAATTTTCTTCATTAGACATCTGAGGCTATCAATAAAAAAAATTAAAACTTTCGCCGTTGTACTTGTGTAAATAAAACTACTGTGGCTCCATCTAGGAGTGAACTCAGGAACTATAACACACCCATAAAAAAACAATCGTATAAAAACCAAAAGTAACCAACTCCATATGGTAGCCTTTACCGAATACCGCTTTACAATACTATATGCGCATTTACACGAACCAACCGGCTATGCATAATTGCTCACCTTTCTACTTTCATGTTAGCTATTTAATAGACTCAACTGACAAACTATTCTCTGCCGCTGTTTGCTTAACATAATGTGCAGTCATACATTTTAAATATTAATACTATCTTATATTTAAAAACTGAAAAGTTATAAGAGGCCATCCATAAATTATGTCATATTAATTTCATGATTCTTTGACTTTTTTGGCGAAGGAAAAAGCCTTAAAATAATTATAAAAAACTGATTTATATGTATTTATAAATAATCATATTGCAATGTAATATTACGTAGATTGGAACCTAAATAGATGTAACCCTTTGGTAGGTATTTTTTGCAGTATTTTAGCCCTGGGGTTCCGCGGAACACCACTTTGAGAATGGCTGCCCTAGTGTATGGCCGCCTTAATAACATGAACGGATATTATCTATAACGTACATCATATCACGTTTACAAAACGATAAGAGGAAATTGATACTTACGACAATATTTATTTACATAACTGTTTTTGTAGTAACCTTGACCATGCTTCGTATGTTAGCTTAAACTTAGAACGCGATCCAACTACAGACT